>VWZL01001466.1:1325884-1429691 GCA_013396915.1 Stercorarius parasiticus | reverse complement strand
GCCCGCCACAGCGCCTGCGGGACCCCCCGCCCGGCGCCCACGGCTGCTCCCGGCGGGAAAAAAAATCACGCGAGGGGGAGCCGGGGGGTTTCGGTGAGCCTGCTGCTCCGCGGGGGCAAGGCGCTTCGCTCGAGGAGGGGCGGCGAAGCGGGAGTCCCCTCGGGGGGCGCGGGCCGTGTCCCCTTCCAGCGACAGCGGGGCGCGGGGAGGTGGCAGCTGCCCGCCCTTCGGCGCGGCGAGGGACAGGGGATGCGAACAAACACGCTAATAAAAAATATTCCTGATTACCTCTATGTCTTTCACTCTTCGGGCTCACCTCTGTGCTGTATTGTCAGAGAACTTTACGAATCTTTATAATACGTATATATAAAACCCCCTGTACTATGACTATACAACCATAACGTGGAATGGTTTTGTGTGGTTTCAAAAAGTTTTACCTTCAGTCCCGCATATACATGATACGCAGGAAAACCTGCAGAACAGTTGCTGCTGCAAAACAAATTTTTTCACTCAGATGTTTTCCTTGTTTAAATTTGACATTCCGTGTGTCATTTCTTCATCTGCTTCAAGCCAAACCTATCTAGAAGAGATCTGGCTGAGGTGTCTTAGCGTTCCCTCATACAATACTGCTACAATCATAATTAAAATTTCTTACAGCTACTCTTTCTCCGTGCAGCGTATATGCCATTCCATCTCTGTGTGGATGTAAACTGAAAGAGGGGAGATTTAGATTAGATATTAGGAGGAAATTTTTCACTATGAGGGTGGCGAGACACTGGAACAGGTTGCCCAGAGAAGCTGTGGATGCCCCATCCCTGGAAATGTTCAAGACCAGGCTGGATGGGGCTTTGAGCAACCTGCTCTAGTGGGAGGTGTCCCTGCCCATGGCAGGGGGGGTGGAACTGGATGATCTTTAAAGCCCCTCCAACCCAAACCGTTCTACGATTCTATATGAGTAAGGTGTTACTTCTGGTAACGGGTATGGAAATAAAGTTCATGGAACTAGACAGAGCATCCCTAGATAGGTACAAGAGGAACTGTCATGTTAAAGGATTAAGATTTCTTAAGAGGAAAGATAGTTATTTTGGGTCCATGCCCCTCAGTCAAGTATTCCTGAACACATCTGTGCTGCAGTAGAGCAGGCTAGAGATCTGCTTGGATGCAAGTTTCATTCTGTGCAGGTCTGTCTATAAATCAGAAATCAGTTGTGTGATTATATCCTGACTCTCAAATCAATGGGAGTTTGTTGCTTGATTTCATTAGGGCCAAGTCTTCACTTTTACTGATTATTACTGTGCTCATATAATTTAATTTGAAGAGCCTAAATTTGGAGTCAGTTACATAATATCATATTTCAGTGTAGAAATATGCACGCAAGAAACTGCTTGCAAGTCAGTTCATACTTTTTTTTTTTTTTTTAGGTAGAAAGAGTACATCTTAAGTATCATTGCAATTTTAAAGAAGAAAAATCAAACTGCACAGTCTAAAATCATGCCAATGAATCCTGTAAATGCTGGATATATGGGGGAGTTATTTACAAACACTGGCAGTTAATGAATCAGACATACATGTCGGCTCTTGGTTTTGGAGCTCAGACTTAAAGTTGAATGACAGATACACTGTTATAGAAGGAAAGAAAATGCGTGGATATCTTGGAAAAAAAAATTTCTTAGGTTACATGTCAAAGTTCCCAACATTGTATGAGCTCTAATTAATAACTAGCTTGCTGTGAAAATAAAAAATAGCTCAGTGCCAGTCTTTTTACAGGAGCACACTGACTAATTCTACAGGAAATACATTTTCAGTCATTATAGACAGGGCTTCTAGCGCTGTTCAGTTCAAGTTGCCTGAACACTGTCTGTTCAAAACTTGAGTGTTTGTAAAAATTAAAGGTGTTTATAGTGGTGAAAAAATATACTACAGGATTCTGCTCAGCTTCTGTTACTCCCAAACATAAGCCTGAAGTATTTGAGAGGCAGTGGAACGTTATAGATTCATATATAACACTCTCCATCGCCCACTTGTTGTGGAATATTCTTTCTACAGCCCTCTCAGAAGGCTAGAGCCTATAAACTACAAATAGTTATTAATCTACTCCTATTACCCGATTATGGAGGATAAGAGTTTTCTTTGTAATATAATTGTACATTTGCAAAATATGTCAAAGGAGGGCTCTTACTTGTCACAGCCATATTTTTCCTCTCATCTTTCACTTTCAAACATCACTATTTTCTTATTGCTTGTAGACAGATCACATACATTCTTTGCACTTCTATACATTTGAAAATTCAAGTCAAGCTATTGGTTTCTGATTTTGAACAAAAAGAAATTCAAGCATGTTCTAAAACGGTAATGCTGAACTGAAAACCAAAAGCGGTGGCTCAGATCATTACGTTCCTAGGATAAGAGGAACTGCTCCAAGAACATCTTTGCTAAGCACCTTAAGAATCATGCCTGCACTTCGGAAAGGATTTGTCCATTACGCATATATAACCTGAGTGACAGCTGCTCAAAAACCACAGGAGCTCCCTACTTTTTTTAGAACAAGGCTAGCTGGGCAGAGAGAGATCTGTAGCCACAAATATCTTTCACTATTAACCTCTTTCCACCTATGGAACAGGTATTTAAGAAGCTGCTTGGATAGTAGCTACCCAGTAGCCTAGAGAAAGATTTTTCTACAACACTTTCCAAAGTCTGGAAAAATTCTTACATTGGGCTTTTACTACACATATTATTAATATAATAAAAGATTTTCTCAACACATCAATTTCTAAAGGATGGAAACCAGTAATGTAACCTATTTCCTGAGTTTAACATAAAATGTAATATTTTTTCCAACGAATAGCCTCTGGCAAAATTAGGCAATGTCTGCGATGCTACAAGATTCAAAGCTAGCAACTGGGGTGCAACTTACACACAGGAAGTATTTCATTAGTGCAGACGTCCTGGGGTACGTCCCTTCTCCAGTACTGCTGTGACACTGGAATAGCTGCATGCATATAAATGAAGTTACACAGGAGTAAAACTCCCCTGTTGACAGAAATCAAGCCTGTGGTATTTTGTGGCATTCTGTGACACTTGCTACATTTGTATCTGCAGGATGGAGTAAGTCCAGTACTGAATTCCGGCAGATATCTTAAAAACAATGGGATTTTGGCTAGTGCATGACCCTCTTTCTCTCTCTCATGCAAAATCCTTTAGGCAGACAGGGCAGTTGCCTTTGTCTGTCTGTCCTGCTAACCCACCTTATGGGGTAGCAGAAACCAAACACAGGTGCTCCAAAGAAGGGCAAGAGGTCTACTCTGGCACAAGACAGACCAAGTTTCCATTGAAACAGGAGGGTTTTCTATCCTTTGGTACCCACTAATGATGCCAAAATGGGGAGAAGCAGCTCTTCTGCCCCCTCCTCGTTGCTTCTTTCTACGTCATCACCTTCCACTCCAAACCTGGCAGATTGTTTCATTTAGTAATTCACCAGTGTCTCTACAACCCATGTTTTTATTACTATGTTGTTTCAGAGAGGGGGAAAAAAAAATGAATAAATGGAAGTAAACACAGTGGGAAATCTTGCTGGGAGAGACTATGCTAGGTTTTTTGTGGTTTGTTTTTTTTTTTTTAATTGTCGAAGGACTTGGGGCTTTGTGACTTTGAGCATTTGGAAGCGAGAGCAATGAAGAGACTCTGTACATAAATTACACATTTTTAGGGAGGTTCCCAAAGGTAACTGTAGGCTTGGGCATGTGTTCTTTGACAGTTTTCTGTCTGCTGCAAAAATCAAAATATGCAAAGTTAGGAAATTCAAATTTGTACTTCTCAGAACACATGTAACATGGATGAAATACAAAAGATAAAACCTATGTGATATGTAGTATGATATGCAGGGTACACTTATGCCCTAGTACGGTAATTTTTAATTTGCCTTTTTCAGACCTTTTAGAATTAATCTGTTAACATCTGTCCTAGGGTATCCAGAGTTTAAAAGCTGGGAATCACTGCTAGCCAATCTCTGTAATTAATGTGGGTTGATAATCCATTCTCTGACTGGCTACTTTATAGCAATACGGTATCTCCATACATTTTGAAACACTGAAAACACGTTTTCAGAACACAGGCTGAGCTATGAACTGGTTTTATATTCAGAATACTAGACCACTGTTGCAATCGCCAGACATTGCTAACCCTTGAAAAATCTTGGATACGGTTTAGTAAGTTGAGTTTCCTAGAAGGCAGTGCATTTTTAGTTTGGTTGATGCTGTCCGATTTACAGATGTAAGAGAGTTTAAAATTATAACTATTACAGATTTAAAAAATGTACTGGAGAAAACTTTAAAATTTGGTGTTTCGCAACATAATTTTGATGTTGTCTCAAACATTTTCTTGTTTATTTTGTAAAACAATGATGTTCACAGGACCAATCAAAAGATTTAGAAAGGCAGTTAAATGACTTCTGTGTAAACTACACTATTATCTAATACAATCTTTCAAATTCGCTGGATTGTTGGTTCTAGGTTTCCAGCACAAATACGCATCAAACAGCATCCTTCTTCAGTCAGAAGAAAATTAAGGACAGCCACACTTAGTTTGGCAGCTGAAAAAAATCACTTTGCTATGAGATTGCACGTATAAAGTAACTACAGATTTGGGGACAACTATTTTTGATATCAACCATGTGCATGTGAAACCTGCCAGTGCATGTGAAACCTGCCAGTGCATGTTCAGCACTCAGTCACCATTTGTGACTCTCTTGCAGGACAATTCTGACTTGTGATGTTCAGACATTATCTAGATATAAATGCATTGATTACTGGCCAGCTACACTACTTAGCTCTGAAAGCTCACTGTCATGAGTTTTTTTGGTATTGGATTGACACAAGAGCTTGGGGGGATTTTTTAAGGTCATTTTGAATTGTTTCTTTGAATTCTGTTTCTGGTTTTGGTGTTTTGGGTTGTTTTTTTTTTCTCTTCTATTTATCACTTCTGAGATACACATGGTATTAACTCAAAGTATTCCCTGTGTAGTAGCAATTTAAGTCTTCTCTTCTCTTTGTGTTTTTGAGAATTGATTAGTAGAGAAGGTGAAGCACTACCACCGCTAGCATTACATTATTATCTCTTGTCTGCATTTTAAGAAGTCGCTCTTGAATTTCCAACTGTAATTTTGTCTACACAAACAAAGTCACATGCTCAGAAATCTAATATTTCTGTGTTCAGACATTCTGGAAACCTCGCTTTTCATTTATCCTTCTTAAAAGTAAGGATTCTCATACTGTAATACTTGGTACAGGCTTGAAGTCCATCTTAAATACTTGCCAGAAAATATGTTCCAAGCTGTCGTCTTACGCTGTTTCCCAAATGCTTCATTTTATAGCAGTTGTTTGTAGATAGGTGCACACATAAATGAATGCCCACTGCACAGTATCCTGGCTGCGTATTTGATGTTGTTTGCCTTGTGATGGAACTGTGGTTCCTCACCACTACAGCTCAAGAAGATAAGCCGGGTAGGCAGGCTGTCACCTATGCGATGAGAATGATCTGACAGAACGTGAAGAAGAATGCCAAGGAGGGCGTTGCTGCGCTAGGCATGGGAAGAGGATTCGCAAACTTACTGTGAAACAAAAACTGAGCGTGCGTAAGATACACATGCTTTAGTGGAGGAGAATAGTCTAATGCTTCTACCTGTCTCTTTCCAGTGGAGGGAACACCCAGGCTGCAGATTTCCCATCGTATGTTCACACAAATGGGACCTCTGTCTTTTTGCTTTTTAGAACAGCTTCTTCAGGAGAGCCAAGGAACACGGATTGACAGAGGTCCAACAGCATGAAATACATTGTCATGGTGCTTATGTTGGGAGGAAAACCTAATTTTACTGTGAAAATTAAGCCGAAATCAAACAACTATCAGTTTTCTTTCCCCTTGGAGGCATTTAATGATCTCTTGCTAATGTTCCATTCAGAGTATAATTACTGTATGTAAAGTAATTACAGCTCAGCTATGTATAACTGTGGGCTGAAGCTCAAATCCCTTTTGCGGGCTTTAATCAAGCTCCAGCCGTATCTCCTGTTCTGTGAATCCTTTCGTTTTAGGTGCAAAAGGAGGAAGCGTTTCTCTGGCAGAATTTCTTTGTGCCCTTACTTTCGGCTCACCTGATGTTCTAGGATGAGCTGGTTGGTGAGAGAGGGGGATGGTTAGAGCCAGTGAAGAGAGGCCACTTCTCTCTAACAAGCCAGCACAAATGCTAAATACAGTTTTAATCCTCAATGGCTTTTCCATGTGGCTCCTCTGCACGAGGGACCTGTCTCCCCTGAAGGCTATGCCAGGGATCAGAGCAAGAAAGGAAGGTTCCTTCACTAAAGGAACCTTATTCACTTCTTGCATTCACTTTAGTTTACAATGTTCCTTCTCAAGTGTTTTCTTAAAGCCAGCTGTTATTGTAGAACAACTTTGAGTAGGTGAAATGACAGCAGGGTCTTAAGGTTTCATAGAGGTGTGTTTGTAACTAGCTGATCTCTCTTCTCTCTCCTTTTTAAATATAGCTTACTGTCTGTATTAAGAAGGAATATGTGAAACTGAAGTCTTCTAACCTTATGTTACTATTCATATGGTGTTTTAAGTTGTTGACAGTGGATGGCCCATTCCGAAAGTAAGTTCTGTGAATCAGATTTTGCAGATGAGACCACACCAGACTGCTTATATCACAGCACAGATCCCTGTGGGACTTCACTGTAAATCCTGCTTATATACTTCTATACAGTTTCCTATTTTTTAAGTTATGCTTTATCCATACATAAATCCTTCCTTGCATGTTAAAGATCAATCAGATTTTGCTCAAAAATAAAAATTTGTTAGTGTAACATTCATGGAGTCCTGCATAGAGTCTTGTTTTAAACAAATTAGTTCGTAGCTGGAAACAGCGCACTTGTGCATGGAGATGCAAGCATAAAATACTTTCTTAACTAGATCTTACAAGTCACAGTCTAGTTGTTCAAAAGCGATGTACAAACACAATTTTCTGCTATGTCCGGAAGTCAAGATTAACTTGATGTGACTGCAGTTAAGACAAGTTCTGTGTTTCATTTATGTTGCAGTTTTGAGTCTTAAGATTAGTATTGCTGTGTGAAACGATCAAATTTGTCCTCAGCTTCTCACCCCCACCCCCCTCCTCTTTCAATGCAGAAAAACTTCACTGGCCTAAGACAGAGTTTTCTAAGAAATCAATCCTGAGTCCAGAAGAACATAAACTGAACATCAATAATGAAAACAGCCTCCAGCACCCACCTTCTGGGATCCTTAAGGACATTTTCACAACAGGAACCAGTAGCTACAATGTCCTTCTGCAGAGCAAAGAGGAGAAAAAACACCACCCTCAAAAGCAGTCATCTGCCCACCACAAGAAACACAGAAAAACTACAAAGTGTTCTACCACCTTGCGAAGCAACGAGCACCGCAAAATCAAAGTCCCACTCCCCTTGCGGAGCAGCGGGTGGTATTGCACAAACAGACAGCCCCCTGTCATCGTCACCAGCCCAGTGTCTACCGGCATGAAGTTTACGAACAGTATTTCAGTTGCAGAGAGCAGCATAGGACTGCCATCTCGACCCAAAAGTAGAACTAAGCGGCATTTTAATCTGACAAAGCCAAAGCAATCCCAGACCTCCAAAAGCCATGGAAAAGAAGGTGATGTCTCTGGCCGAAAACTCTGTTTACTGACTGCAATCAAGCCTTCCAATGTGGAGAAAGAGAAGATGAAATTCTTCAATTCAGATTTCACATACAATCCTCAGTTTGAATACGAAAACCCTGCTCTGCCGAATGTGTTAGCTAAGCACAGCCATGCATCTGACAGATTTCTTAAGCAGGTAGTTACATTTTTTCCCTCCTTTTCCACTGATTCGTTTTTCCTACACCTATTAAGGCGGTATTTGGCTTTGTTGTAGCAAACTGTTTCTCCTTATCATGCTTCCCTACTGTGTGAAAAGTGCATCAAAGATGAGAATACAACAGTAAAACTGAAAGAAAATCTTTTTTTATTAAAAAGTGAAAGCCTGCCTAATATTTACAGGATTCTATAGGATAAAAGCACAGTTCCTTATAGATGGGTTTACATGAAAAATAATTTAAGGCAAGAAAGCTTTTTAGGCAATGAAGCAGAGTCCAATACAGGAAAAATTCAATGCCTAAATAGGCTTTAATAAATGGACAGAAAAAAAGTGTAGAAATCCCACCAATCCTCTTGGTGACACAGGGATTGGGAGGAGATAGCAATTATTTGAGGTCATGGTTATTAGATAAGCATATGTTGATGTTCCTTGTTTTAATCAACTTTGCAAGGATATTTGCATATACATTAGGCTCAATCAAGCAGCAGACAAACTCCATTCCGGAGAGGGGTAAAATTTAAAAAGACAGGCCTGCTCCCCCACACAGCCACCCCCTTTTTTATTTTTTTTCATAATATGCAGCCACACTGATAACATAGCTGCAGGCATTCCCATTCTGTGTAACTACCCTGGCTTCCTACCTGTCTTTGAGTTACAAAAAAACCCCAAAACCAACAAGAACAACAAAAAACTTGCTTTCAACTGGGACCCAAGTGACAAAAACCAGTGCTTATCTATATAATAACAGAACCAGTCCTCTTCCCACTTTTGCTGTTTTAAAATAGTTTAGAAATATCTTATGTGAGTCTGACAAGCTTTTCTAAATAGAGCATCTCATGTTTCAACCGATAGTTAACTTGGGAAGAGATTCTGCTGTTCTATGAGTTTCACTTTTGTGATATGAATATTTCACTTAAAAAACCCAAAAAATACCTGGTGAAAAAGATACATGAATTAAAGTACCATGGATTCTAATAACTGACCCTTGGCTTGTGCAGGGTCTGACTCCACACCCCCCCACACCACCCCAAAAGAACGCACATAGATTTTATTACCCATTAAATCATTGTATTGTAAGGCTTGGTCTGCATTTTCACATTAAAAGTATCTATATATTTTAAAAACTCAGTAGCTCGATTTTCATTAAGAGTTTATTTTCCTTATAAGAACTGCTGTTCTGTTTTTAAAATCAACTTCCATACTTCTAAACAACCAACTAAATCATACTGACACCAAAGAAAACTGCTCCTTGACTAGAGCTCTTCAGCAAGTTTTCCTTTGATTTTTTTGTAGCAATATTAGCAACGTTAATCTTAGATCACAGGAAATCAACAATAACTAATTTGCCAAACTGAATTCAATACAAATTATTCCTTTCCATATGAGGTGTCAGAGCCTTAAAAAATATTTTGTGCCTGATGATTTTACAAAGCAGGCTTGCCATCGATTTACCCTTCTTTTAATAAGAAAACCCACACCCAAATAACGAATGATTCCTCAATATTATTCCGATTTTTTAACTCTACCTTTTTCCATTTACATAGGAAGCATGGGAAAATAAAGGCTTTATAAAAAGCAGTGAAGGATTTAATATTCAATGAAGTATGATATTTCTGAAACTTACCAAGGAGGATGTAAATTTTTTCATAAGATTTATTTTAAGTTACAGAAATTCTTAGCAAGAAAAGCATTTCTTCAAAGTTAAGCTCCTAAAAACACTGAACAACAATATCTTGCATTACACATAAACAACCAAAAAAGCAGCTTTGACACAACTCCAAGCCCAGCAGGTGGCACTCTCTCTTTTTTATCTACAGCTAGCTTTAGGAATTTTCATCTCCACGCAAATTTGAATTTCATTTCATGCAAATTTACTATCCAGAAAAAGCAACATTAATCAAACTTTCAATCAGCAAATATTCGATGAGCACTTACTTTCCTCAGTGCTTTTTTTTTTTTTCCATGAAGATTTTACTTGTCAGAAGAAACACGTAGGTATCTTATAGGAAGTATTAAATTTAGGAAAGATGACTTCAGTTGCAAAAAAAGTACTCACAGTGTCAAGATTCAGGTCTGCAGTAAAAACATAACTGAGTGCAGTCATCCTTTTTCCTGCAACAAGGATAAATTCAAATTTTATTTTTTTTTTTGAAACATTTCTGGCTTTCATTTGTTGTTGTACTTATTCTAGGAAGCTTTCTGTGAACAGAAATGGAATTATTCCTATTTTATTCTATAAAAGGTGCTTACAGCAACTTACATTTGCTTGGTCTTCTATGACCAACATCTCCGTAAAAACAGCCTTTTACTGACAGAACTCACTAATTTTATAGGGGGCTTTTAGGATACTTCAGTGAAATGAGCTCAAAACCTGACATTTCAGGATTTTAGAGGGTTCTTAATAATTTAAAAGATATTTTTACCCACAGCTATGCATAACCTGGTAGACCATTAAAACAGATTGTGTTTTCTTATTGCCCTTTCTGCTTTTGTGCATGTCTGTGGAATTGGTTAATACAGCATTACTGCAACACATCTGGGACAAATCACACCCTGTCATTTTAATATTATTATTTTTAAAGGCAAAGAACACTATGGATTTGCAAACTATTAACACAGCAATGCTGCAATGGGGAATGCACAGGCTCAGGAGCACCCACTTCACGCCCAGGCCTCTGGTGGGGCGTGATTTTAAACCTTGGGCACAGCCCAACACTTTTATCAATTGACTTTTGACAGACTTAAAGTCAACATTTTTGAATTATTTATACATTTGAAAACAATATTTTTAATGTCTCTTTCCTCATACTTTGCCTTTTGTTTCCTCTCTACTTTATCTTGTTTCCTTCATAATAAGGTTCTTTCATGAGTCACACAATATGTGCTTTTAGGGAAGAGAACTTGAGAATAAAAAATAGCGTGCAGACTTGCAGCTTTTTACATTGATTGACATGTCTAATACTACAGAAATTAATTCTGTTATTGCTGTGTTTCAGGGTCAGTGCAGCAACTGTGTCTTTTAAGTGATATGAAAATTTTCTTATTAGCACTCCTTCTGGCTCAACCTACTTGTCCTTCATTGTTAAGTTTTCTTAACACTTAAAGTGTTTGTTATTCTTGCACAGACGCTAGAGGTGGCAATACTTCACTAGTAGCAATTGTCCCTAGTGTTTGCAGAGCAGATCACTTAACAGTTGCAATTTGCTGAACTAAAATCAGCAAGGAACTTCAAGTAGCTTGTATGTTAACACCTATTTCTTTGGATTGTACATGAAGACAGGAAATCTATTTTAGATACATGTATTTTTTTTTAAAAAAAAAATCATTTTGTTGAATGAGTAATCCCTCCCATGAAAGAGTTGTACTCATTTTCCCTTGTACTCATAAAAAATATAGCACTTTTGAGTTAATAAATAAGTTGTGACACATTGCAAGTGTTTGTATTACACATCTTTTAAGTCATTAATGCAACTAGACTACAATTAGCGAATTTATCAGATGTTGGAAAACTAGTTAGGTGGAGCTGGGAGGCTAAATTACATGACATTCAACAATGAGTAATCCCTTGCAATGTCCAGGTGATGTCACCACTTAGGCATGTTGAAGATTCAAGTACATGTCACTGTCTGTAAATTGTAAAACACCTCATTCCCCACTAGTAACAAACTCCTAAACTAAGGTTTATAGATGAAGTACGTTAATATGTAACACAGAGCATATCAGGCCATCCAAGTAGCATAAGTTCTCAGGGTCCTACAAAAACTTCTCTCTTCTATTAGAAGAAACTCTAGATCACTTCTGGTGATACTACAGTAAGAGCATAGATTTGTTTCAGGACACAGTCTTGTACAAAAAACAAGTGAGTATTAATTTTTAATTCCTTGCAAAGCATTTGAAGAGTTCTTCATTAAAATATTCCTACCAGCTCTAAATCACTACAACACACTCTTTATCATACAAGAAGCAAATATGCAAAAGAAAAGCCACTGTAAATACTGACTAAACCCCAAAATACTACAGCCCAAATAGACCAAACCCCTCTCTCCATCCTTTCCACTTGACCCCAAAAAAGCAAGGGCAGCCACCATTTTATGGCTGTTGATTAAACTAACAAGTTCCATCTGGTGCAGCTTAGTGTTACCAAAGGATGCAGCTGGGAAGTTTTTTCCCCTCAGCAAATAAGCTATGCAGGGAGGAAAGCCATGGTGCCTGCAAGCCTTGTCTGTCTCACAAATCCTAACAGAAACTGTGAACCCTGTTGTAGCAGAGCTGCTTCTGAGCGTAGGATGAGCTGACTGAACGCAGGGGGCTGACTCCTATGTCTCTGAGCCCATTTTGTAACTTGGTTGCCTCAAACAATTCATGAGCATGTCTTGTTAGTATGTGTATCTACAACAACTCTCAAATAACAGCTGTGTTGCTGCACATGGGTGACTTGGGATTCAGAGACCTACTTGGCTGTAAATAATTTGTTTTAAAAAGCCACCACCACCAAAACCTTGAGCCTTGTCTTGCTCTTGTTAGTGCTTCTGTGTCATTGCTTTCTTGAGCATCAGCAGAGTTTGCTGCGCAAGGGGACTTGTCTTGGGACCACCATTTCTTGTGGCACTCTTCGGTAGTGATCAGATGGATTAAACCAGGCGTTTTAGATAATAAGGAAAAGAACACAAATTACTACTCCTAACCAGTAACATGGTACAGCCACATAGTCCTCCTTTTCTGTTTTTTTTACCTGTTGCTGAAGAGTTTACAGTTTCACCTTAGGAACTGTGGCAGTATCAGTACCTTGCTTTCTGCTGGCACAGAGGTTGGAAAATGAGCTCACAGTTGGATGCTGGAATAGGCGAGAGCTGGCATGCTGGTCTGGATTTTCCCCCTTTCCCAGCAAGTTCTGGCAACACCTGACTTTGAGTCATCTCACCTCAGAGACAGGTGCAGAACCCCAAATGAAGGGCTCCATGTTGTATTCAGTGCCTGGGATCCAAAACCAACCCAAACCTTTTCCCCTCGGGAACCACGACCGCCAGCTGGGGTGGTTGTGGCAAGAAGCATAAAAAACAGCAGCATCACTGGGGATGGGCCCATCTCAGTGCTGGAGTGATCTGCTACTCCCCAGAGATTTGTGTGCTGGTGGCGATGTGTGTGTGATGGCTGTAGCAGTTGTTTCAGTGCTTCCAGAGTCACACATGCCCACATGGAAAGAATTAACGGGACTTCTGTTTTACTTGAAACAGAGTCAAGGGAGAAGGTGACAGTGGTGAGCACCCTCCTTAGTAATTTCCTAACCAAGGGCATATGTGATCAGCAATGAGGAAGCTTAAGATGAATGACTTTCTCAATATGCATGGGTTCAAACTTGCAACATCTGTTTGGAGGTGGTTGAACTGCCAGGATTTAAGTTACTCAGCATGGCACATAAGGTAGAGGAGGCACCATTCAGTATCCCACCCTTCCCCTTGAAGCTGCACCAGGTTGAAGTGGAAGAGGCCAGAGTGGGTCTGTGCTTCTTCAGGGGGATGTATCTCTGAAAAGCTGCTATTCACCTTGTGCTGTTGACTCAAGTGTCTCACAGCTTTTCAGGAAGAGCCTGAACCAGCTCGGGGAGAGCTGAGGAGGGTGCCTGCAGGCAGGAGGAGCTAGAACTTGGGCCTCCTGACTCCCAAACTCATACTGCCTCCCTTGGTATGTATAGGTCTCAGCTCCAGGGAGTCTGCTCTTATGGGCGGCCAACCAGAACATTTAATGCACGTTTAGTGCTTATTTTATCACTGTTTGTGGTGATGAGGTGGTTTTAAAAAATACCTGCACTCTGACTAAGGCAGGAGAGTCCCCTGGAATAATACCACCAAACAAACCTATGTAAAGCTGCATCTAGCAGTAGTAATGTCTTTATAAACAGCATCAGAGCAGAGAACTGGTTAATAAAGTTTACGTACCCTTCTCAAACACCCTTATTTTTGTGAGCGATGTTGAGAAGAAACTGACCCCTTGCTCTCAAATGGTTTTGGCAATCCCCTGCTTCGTCAAACCTGCTCTCATCCATCCCTATTCGATTGGCCTTGTTTGACTTCCTAGTAGAGATGTAGGCTGTGTTGGATAATTTCTGAAAGATGCCTTAAGATCCCTTAAAATGGAAAGGACCAAATCCTGGCAACTTTTGAAAATAACATCCATCCCTGTATCAGTTCCTGCAGTAAATAACTTTCAGAGAATCTAAAGCCAAACCATTCCACCTATTGCATCTTGCGTCTTCATCTCTCTGTGATTTTTATATAATGCTATGAATTATAATGATTTTTTTCCCAAAATTTATTACTGAGAGGTAGAACTTGCTACAGGAAGAGATGGGGAGAAAAGAAAGAGGTTTGAGGAACAAAACATAGTGCTGCTGGGCAGCAAGTCTCTTTAGGAATGGAAACCACTGGTGCACATTAAAAGGAATTTAAGCATCAAAGAATTTAAGTGGGTACTGAATGTGTTTAATCTAATAGACTTAATTGAAATTTAATATCAACAAGTCATGAAGACAAATTTCATGCCAGAAGATTAATTCAGAGAGTTCTTCCTTCAGAGTGAGCAAATTAGTTAATTTTTCAGAGAAACCAGAAACACCAAACAACTAGCAGGTAACTAGATCTGGCACCTTGCAAGGGAAGATGAAGAACTGTTATTATGAATTACTTAGGCTGCTGGCTGAGAATAAACTTCCTGGGATAGGAGGCAGGCATTTTTGGGTTGCTTCTTTAACCAAGGATATTGTGTAAGGCAGGAAAATGCCTCAGCATTTGCAGACACTGAAAAACTTATAAAACAGCTGATGTTTTTAGAAGTTAAAAATTCATATATAATTTTAAAAAAAAGGAAAAAATCCTGGGAACATATACAAACTATTAAACAATAACTAGATTTTGATCCTAAATTTTGCTAGGAGCAATTATCATCAGTCTAAAAATATTAGGCCCTGCATGAGGAGGGATTCATGTATTCCTTCTTTTAATACTTAGACACTAACCTTATTTCATTTATCTGAGGTCATTTTTAAATGACAAGCAATTTTAAGACCTGACTGTTCACAAGAAAAAAATACTATTTACTGCCAGAAAGATGTCTCTAATCTCTTTTTATAATCTTTAAGGCCCTGCCACACCTATGCATTGCTACAAGACCTAATGTATGGGGAAGTTACTGGGAACCAAAATACCATTTACCTCGTAGGTCACCAGTACAGATATGTAGTTGCCCTTAACTCATATTTCTATGCAGTAAGTTAATGGGAGTAATAGTAAGAATAACAGCACTGAACCCCTGTCAAATACCTACAGTAGTGGCTAGGCAAAATGATGCCAGGGCTATATAGTTTGCACCAAATGAGGGTCTATCCTCTATTTTTAATACATTCATCTTGAAAAACATTATTTGTTCTTAAGTTGCAGGAGGACATTGCAGTTTTCACAGCAGCAGTCCCATCACCTCTTGTCTTTAGAATCATAGAATCGCCTAGGTTGGAAGGGACCTTTCAGATCATCGAGTCCAACCATCAACCTAACTCTGACAATAAAACATCACTAAACCATATCTCTAAGCACTACGTCTACCCATCTTTTAAATACTTCCAGGGATGGTGCCTCAACCACTTCCCTGGGCAGCCTGTTCCAATGTTTAATAACCCTTTCAGTATAAAAATTTTTCCTAATATCCAGTCTAAACCTCCCCTGGCACAACGTGAGGCCATTTCCTCTTGTCCTATCGCTGGTTACTTGGGAGAAGAGACCGACCCCCACCTCCCTACACCCTCCTTTCAGGTAGTTGTAGAGAGCGATAAGGTCTCCCCTCAGCCTCCTTTTCTCCAGTCTGAACTACCCCAGCTCCCTCAGCCGCTCCTCATAAGACTTGTTCTCCAGGTCCTTCACCAGCTTCGTTGCCCTTCTCTGGACCTGCTCCAGTACCTCAATGTCCTTCTTGTAGTGAGGGGCCCAAAACTGGACACAAGTACTCGAGGTGCGGCCTCACCAGTGCCGAGTACAGGGGGGAGGATTTATTTTCTCTGCAAACAATGGAGCCAAAGGTCTGCAAGGTGCCTGTTGATTCTCCTGGGAGTTACCCGTTCTGGTTCCGAGTGGGGCTGCGTAACACACAACGTGGAGCTGCGCTGCCGCCTGTGCTCTTTGCAGTGCTGTGACAGGGAGAGGCAAAGCCAAATGCTTTGCGGTGGCTCAGGTGGTGGCACGACATTCCTCTTTTCACGGTACCTCTCTTCAGACATCCTGACACCGTATCTTAGAAAGAAAACTTGAAAAAAGAAAAGATAATGCGTTCCCTGTTGGTGCCTTTCTTCATAACATGCTCTTCTTACCCATGCTAGCTTCAGCCAGGGAAGGGGCACAGCTGCCCAAATGGGCTGGATCCTGGGAACCAGCCAAAAGTCACCAGGCCCCCAGTGTGTCCAGTGCAAGTCCCTGTCCTGCCTGATACTACTGCTGGAGTTAGTGCGGTGGCTGGGGAGTTTTGGCCACAGAGGCGGCAGTGAGAGGAGATGGGGTTCATGTGACAGCACTGCATGGCTTTATGGTGAGCCTGTTTCTACCAGAGACATTCTCGTGAGGCTGTGCGCACTGAATTTTTGGCCAAGTTCTGTGAGTAATGTATTTGCAGTGCTGCATATTTCTTCAGGTGTCCCTGAAGAACCGGTGGTATAGCTCTTGGAATAACCACAGACTGATGTCTGTGACAGATTTCTGTTTATGCTTCACTTTCTGATTCACTATTAAAGCTCTCCAGCGTATTCCCTCTGCTCCCATGTAAATAAAAACTTACTGTGGAGACTCATGTGCAGTGGGAATAGAGATCACAGCAGTGAGACACAGCAGGTATGTTCTTTGCTTCCAAATTTCTTAACCCCCCAAAATGACAGCCTTCTTTAAGGCAACCCTTTTTTTTTTTTTTTTTAAATTTGTACCAAGGTAGTAAATTATGCTGCTTCCTTCATTCTTGAAAAAGAAATTCAGATCTGACCAGGAGGCCCTTCAAATTTAATAACAAGTATTAGAGGCAGACAAAGAAATACTAAACATTAGGTGCAGTATTTCTTTGGCATTCTGTCTTGTAAGTGATATTGCTGTCTGGTAAGTGATATTTCTCTCATCCAAGAGCTACAGGACTTTAAGAATACATCTAGGTAGCATTTATGGCTTTCAGTAGCAGTTACTCAGGGTTGCTTAGTTTCAACTTGAAAATAGTTAGAATAGTAATTCTAACTATAGAAGAGTTAGTAGCTGTGAGACATACAAAATGAATCCTATTTTTGTGGACAATGACAACATCAGAAATACATAGCTAGAAACAACAAGCATGTTATCAGCTTCATGCATGGATATAAGTGTACAACGTAAAAAGAGATTCAGTCTGCAAGATTTCCACTTCATTAGTAGTGGTATTTGCTTAGCAAGAACATTCATTTTTCAAGGTAATATCAATAATATTTTTTTCTCTATGAGGCTCTTGGGAGTTTCTGTTATCATACCTATGAAGAAAGCCGTTCCCTGTAGCTGGGCTATGGCTGGGCAAGAAATTATTCTGTACCATATTTTCTTTTAAGGGTGTGAAATGACATGTTGGGAAGTAGATTACTGGGAATGAGCATTTAACACCCCAACAGTAACATCTTCAACATGCAGAGTTTAGATCACTTTGTAGGCATCGTGCTCTGCTTTCCACCCACAAGGGACTACTTCTAGCAGCAATATGTAAAAGAATTGTTGATACCACTTTTTTTGTCTAATGAAACATGCCTCCTTCACTTTGAGGGGTTATAAAGAAGTATTATACTTTAAATGAAAGGTTTAAATGAAAGTTTCTGCGAATAAAGTTTCTGTTCTCTCTCCTCCTTTCTAAATCAGACATTCATGGTACAAAGGATATAATCATAAGGAGATACTTTTGCTAGAAATATTTTTGTTAAAATTATAGTTACACATCTGCTTAATCATGGTTCAGCATTCCTTAATTAGAAAATACCAAGAAATGAAGCAAGATGACAGTAATAATTGATCTTTATAAAATTCTTCAGAAAACCATAAAAAGAAACATACTGACAACTTAAACTGCAAATATGCTTGTAACCTATTATGTCTGACTTACAAAGCAGTTGTACAACATTCCCAAAGTTAAAGAGAAAATGGGTGTTATTTTACTAGACTGGTAATCATCTGTGTTGTGCTGAGGGTCTGAGATGAGTTGATCAGAATCTTTTTTCAGTACTTTGGCATTAATGTATGTCTGAAGATGATATAAATTGATTAGAGTGTGTTAGCCTGTATCTAATGACTAAGGTTTGGTACTGGCTCCCAGTGAGTTAAAAAAAGAAAAAAGATTAAAAATAAGAGAGGGAGATTGAGAGGGAGAGAAAGAATACACATGCTGGTCTGAAACAGGGGTCTTACTGCATTCATATTTGCTGTGCTTTTGTATTTTGTAGTCCATTAACATTATGGAGCGGACATTGCAGAAATATGGAAGCTATGAAAAATTTGAACAGGCCACTGGAGGCAGCTTGCTGACCAAAAGTCGCATCTGGAATCATGTCAGGAAATACATGGTGAAAGAAGGCTGTCTTGGTGAGGTAAGTCATACACTGGATCAGGAAAGAAACATTTATGTAGATCTTAGAAATTACACATGGATAGACTCGAGAGACCATTTAGGAGGCCTTTCCTCTATAAGTACAAGAATATTCCTTACATCATATTTTTCTCATGGCTGCACCCAAATTTTTGAACAATTGAAATGTTGCAAATTCCTTGTGAACACTTCATCCATCTCTCAGAGTCTGTTTCCTGATTCATATATGCTTATTCTTAAATTCACCTCTTTTGGGAGTACCCAAGAATGACACCCTTCCTTCCCTCCTTTTTTCAGCTACTCAGAGACTAGCACATTTCCATTTATTCATCAGTTCTGCCATCCGTTCTCTTGTATCAAATTATTTACCCCAAAGGAAAGAGAGTTAAGAAAAAGCCAAGAAAAATAAGCAGCAGCCCAAGAGACTGATTTATAAGAAACAGTACAAATGAAAGTGACATAAATGAATAAAAATGCCTGAAAGAGTTTGGCTTGTTGAGTTGGTTTAAGTGCTGGTTTTTCCTGACTTCAACTTTCTAATTTTTTAGAGTCCTGTGCAAAAAAATCCCTTGTTTCCTATATTCAGGATTTTAAAAGTCCAGTTTGACTTAGTTACATAGAATTGCTTGGAAGAGCAGATGAAATTGAATGTATAAAAAGACAATTTTTCCAGATGAAAACACCAGTTGACACAGTGCAAGATTTGGATGAGATCGCTGTCAGTGAGCAAGAGGAGTCTGGAATGGGAGATCAATAGATAAAAATTAGTTATGGGAAACTATGTTTAATTAGTAAACGTAATATTATTAGAAGAAACCGTTAAACTCATCACACCTTTTTGAGTGACTATAATTTGACACTGATATCAGACTTTACTTATGTTTCTAAGAGTGAGGTTATAAAACTACAGTTTAGAGCAAGCAGAACAAAATTACTTTCTTGGTCTTTGCTGTGTTTTTATCTTCCTTTGCGTTAATTTTTGCCTGGGTTTGTCTTCATGGAAGCAGGAACCTACATCCGCAATGAACATCCCATGTCCGTCTTAATGAAATGCTTTATTTTTTCTGCAAAAGTATGGTTAATAAATTATGCTTAGTATGGCCTAAAATATTATGAAAATACTTCCTCCAGTTGGAGAGGTGTTAATAAAGCTAAGAGGTACCAGTACTTTAAATGCTTTAGGGTTTATCTTTCTTTCCTGCATCTGAAATACGGGGTTTATGGCACTGATTGTTTGCTTTTCAACTTGGAGTTGAATGATGGGGTTTGAGTTCAGGGAAGTGTTATGTTGATGCCTTTGATCCCTGGGTCTTTTTTATCTTTTTTTAAACTTTGATATTAAAAAACGATCTCTCTTGTAGGTACTCTCCCTTGTACTCTTCTGAGCAGTACTGTGGGGAGTTTCTTTGGGCATTACGTGAAGAGGAAAAGGTGTTTAATCTTCAACAAAGAGCATTTCCCCTCTCCCTCCCAGCCACTTGTTTAAAAACTCTTTTTAAACTCAAATAACAAAACATATCAATAAGCTTTAAATTCTTTCTCTGTCAGTTTTTGTTTTGATTACTAGTTTTCCAAGAGAAAACAGGAAAACAAGAACTACATTCCTGTATAAAAGAAAACAATACCAGTATTTTAATATATTTCGAGGCTGCATCATGTATCGGGAAACGAAGTACACAGTGCTTCCCCCTCTCCTTCATGTGGCTTTAGAATTGCTAGTAAAAAAAGGTTTTAGACTGTTAAATGTATAGATACCCAGCCAATTTGTGAGTGTTTATCTAATATTTTTCATTTCTCAGTAATACCAAGATAATTAGGCACAGTTGAAAAAACTTAATTTTCTCTATTTTACTCTGCATTTTGTTGCCCTCCCCCCAAGTCTAGTCAATGTTACCGTATTAAATTTCACAGTCTCATATCTGTCTGTCTTAACTCTCATGCTGAGTCCCACTAAAGTCTGAGGTTTTGTCAGCAGCACAGGTGATGAGGATAGGTGACTCAGTGGAGTCAGAAGTGTCTCTCATAGGTGATTGTTGGTAGCGAGAAAGAGTTGTGAAGGGCAAGGGACCAAAGAGAAATGCAGTACTGGAAGGGCCAAAGGAAAAAGCAGGAACAGGAGCGAGAAGAGAGCTCTTTGCTACCTGAACTCTCTCATCTTCAGATTGTGGTCCATCTCACGGAGGACCTGCTATCTCGAGCCTCAATGACAGTGGTGAATGGCCGCCCCACTCTCACTATCAATGTCTCCACTGCGCGAGAGCACTGGCTGGAAGGGATGCTGAGACATGAAATTGGTATGAGCATGACATCAGTTCTTCAGGCAAAGGGGGGTACTTGCATGCATTCTTAATTATTTTGCAATGATGGGCCAGGGACTGTACATGTACCGAAGGACGGAACGTCCCTGTCTAAAGAACCTGTGCTGTAGGTGTGCTAAAGGGAAGGAGAAACCTATTTATCACTGCACCACATAGTGGAAGGAAGATAATCCACTTGAGGGTTTCTAGGGATCATGTAAATTAGCATTTTTAAGTCAAATCAGATCGAGTTTTGAATTTAGTCTACTAACTAGTCTCACTTGCTGCACTGAAGTTCACATGTCGAAGGAATCTTGGAGCAGGCAAAGTGTAATCCTTTCAGATGATGGTAGCCCAGAGGCTATGCTCCAGGGCATACCTTCTGTGCTGTCTCAGCCTTCGTTCATTAGACCAATCTAGAGCTAGTCTGGAGTGAAAAAAAAAGGAAACAAAAATACCGTGACCTTCAACCTCAGCACTAGCCATTTCACTTTACAAATCTGCTTCTGTTACGCTGCACTCCTTGCAAATGTAGGCATGCTTTAGGTACGAAGAATTTACTCAACAACCCCTAAACCAGTGCAAGATGGCCTTGATTTTGCATTACACAAAGTTGGCCCAGCCCCATGGAAACTTTCTACAAACTTTTCAGTGAATCTGTTCAAGTTAAGTACATCAAAACTGGTTAAACTTGGCTAGTGAGTGAATTTCAACTGAAGAATAAGCCCTGTGATTGCCTTGAAGCACTGTTATTCACATTGTAAGGGGACACGGCCTCTTCGAAGGCTGCAGTAGGTCTCTTTAATCACCTTCAAGAGGCAACATTTCTGCCCCCTCACTTGGATTTTCCTTCCTTCTGCTTGCTATAATGCATAGCCTATGCTACAGGCATTCAGCATGTAAGACACTTTTGAAAATTCCTTGTCATGGATTTGGGAACTCACCTCCTGCTGACATGTATAGTCCTTAGACATTTTCAAGAGTCGCACTTGCAGTCAGCAGGTGAATAATTGCACCGTGTATCTGCCTCTGCCAAAATTCTTTGTTGTAGACAAAGCTAAAGTTGGCACTTTTCCCGGTGCCCAGTCCTGCCAGTTCAGAGTTTTGAAATGGGCAGCTCCTTCCATATTTTATCCCTTTTTTCTAATCGTTAGATGCTGCTGTTCTAACTCACATATTCCTTTCTTTTCAGGAACTCATTATTTTCGGGGTTTTAACAACAACAGCCAGCCTTGGTGCAACTGGAATGGACGTAGAAAACACGGGTTAAAACCAATCAACCCTACAGAAGAGGGGCTAGCAAGCATTCACAGTGTCCTGTTCCGCAAAGACCCTTTTCTTTGGAGGGCTGCCCTGCTCTACTACACAGTGTATCAGGCCAGCCGAATGTCCTTCAGTCAGCTTTTTCAGGACGTGGGGAAATTTGTCAGGGACCCCAATACGAGGTGGGATTACTGCGTACGAGCCAAGAGAGGGTGGACTGACACATCACAACCAGGTGGGTTCCCTATTTGTCTTCCCTATTTTTGTGCTTCAGGGAGGTTTTCAGAACATGCACAGAGCTCCTTCATCATGTCACACTAAAACCTTTGCGAAAGGGGGAAATGGGACTCCACACTTTCTGAAATGAGGCAGCAGGATTTCTGCTATTGAAAACAAGGCTGCAAATGCACATCTGTGAGACTTCCAAACTGAATCAGTAATGGATTTTTTTTGTTGGAAGTGGGAAAGTAAATTGCAAAACCATGAAAAACTTCATACTCACAGTTTGACCTCCTTTCGTGTTCATTACAAGAGATGTAATATTGCTGTGGATATTCACGGACACCATCTTCTGTGTTTGATTTCTTTCTCTGGCTAGCGGGTTTAGCTGTCTAGTTAGTTTTTGGGAAGGTTTTCAAAGCCTGGGATATAAATATCTAGTTTTTAAAAAATAAAATTGTTCTGCTTATAATGGCTTCTGAGAATATGCCTTGAACAAACCCTGAGAGAGTGCAATGTATCTTGATTCCTTTTAGGCTGTTTCAATAAGGATCAGGTGTACTTGGATGGCATCCTCCGAATCCTGAGATACAGGGAGTCCATTGATTTCCATCTTCTGACAGCCCTTGGAAAGGTGAGTGGACTCATTCTCACCGAAGGGTACAGTTTTATCATTCCAGCAAGCCTGCCTGTAAAGAGCTGTGAGTCATTGTGCTCTGTTTTACTTTGATCTAGAAATCTCTGTTCTGTACAGCACCTTGTATTACACAATGCAAGTTACAAATATTTGGAGGTCCTAAAAATTTCTACCAGTTTTTCCTCATTCCTCACTTATCAGGTTAAGATTTTACGGTCATATTTATCAGACCTCTGTTTCCTCCCTTTACACGGTACTACCTGACTTGCAGTACAATGGACTGCCTTGGGCAAGCGGGACAGGTGCTAGATAAGGTGGTGGTGGTAGTAGAAAACAAAATTAACCATTTGCTGCTAAGGCATCCCCTTCCACCACAAAGAGTTTTTCATCTCAAATTCCTTTCACTGATGTCACCTCTGATGTTTTTCAAAAATCAGGGTTCCTTTTTTCCCCAGAACACATGGTATTTCTACATTGACAGAACATATTTTATGTCCACTCTGTCATTGCTTGATTGTTCTCAAAATCTTACTAAGAAGCACAGAAACTTTGCCACGCTTCTTGAACCAAATCCTTGGATTGCTAAGTTTCCACAGTTCGTGAAGCAGGGTTCATACTCACATAAACCAGGATTCAAATTGATGTTGTTATGCTTTCATTTAAAGCGGGCATACTAACATTTCTGCCTACTTGGCAATCAATGGGTGGTGAAGGGAAGTGGCATATTATGATAGAGGGGTTTGGTCCACATTTAAGAAGTTTTGCCTTTAGTGTTAGAAACATCCGTATTGGTGACCAGAGCTATTTAGGTAACTGAACCAAGTTAGGAAGCTCTGAAAACAAAAAAATATCGCACTGTCAAATAAGTCTCCGCAAATTTATTTTCTGAAACTTCTTTCTGCTTTAAGCCTGCTTAACTCCACACAGCTTCTGCCTGCTACGCTACTGAACACACACTGTTCCTGCACTGCTTTATCCCTTTCTCTCTTCGGGGAGTCTGCAGGATTGCAGGCCACTTCACAAATATAATAAGTCATTCCTCATATAATTACAGATTCCACTATAATCCACATGGCAAGGCATCCACATGAAGGGTCTACAAGCAATTTAATTCTAGCAGTTTGATAATTTATAAACGCTTGACTTTATAAATTCTGAAATCAAGGGATCTTAAAGTCTACTCTGAATATTTTTGCTGCACACTTCTTCTTCAATCAAACTGAAAATTTTTATATAAGAGCAGTGCCTGCTCTCAGCATCACAGACCAGTTGAGGTCTGCAGGGACTTCGCAAGATCATCTAGTCCAACCTTTTGCAGGGTCAGCTAGAGCAGGTTGCCCAGGACCATGTCCAGTTGGGCTTTGAATATCTCCACTGATGGAGACTCCACAGCCTCTCTGGGCAACCTGTGCCAGTGTTTACCACCCTCGCCATAAAAAAGTGGTTTGTGTTCAGATGGAATTGTGTGCATTTTAACTGGTGCCCGTTGCCTTTTGCCCTGCCAGTGGGCACTACAGAGAAGAGCCTGACTCCCTTGTCATTCCTCCCCATCAGGTGTTTACACACATTTCTCAGATCCCCCTGAGCCTTCTCTTCTCCAGGCTGAAAAGTCCCAGCTCTCAGCCTTTCCTCATAGTCCAATCCCTTAGTCATTTTAGTGACTCTTCACTGGCCCGCTCCAATATCTCCATATACTCTCAGGAAAAACAAGTTCTGTGACCACAGAGAAACATGAAACTTGCACTGAGATCTAGCCTGTGGTTGTTACAAGTTTATCCCCACTCTAAAGGGTGATTTATTTGTTTGTTTAGGGTGGAATAGGAGGATCAGGTTGTTTCAAAGGGAGTGTTCAGCTCGGCTGGTGTGTCTTCCAGGTTAGATGAAAAAGCACGGGATTTAAACATAGGGAAGCCCAGCATTTAGTGGGAAAATTTTCATTGCCTGTTGAAGATTCTCAGTGTTCTTGTATTGTAACAAGCAAGCTCACCTTTCTCAGCATGCCTACCTTAGGCATCTTTTCATTGCAAATAAAATAAAGGTATAAACATAATAGGAAATGAAAGCAGTCAACTATACTGCTGACAACAAATTGTTTCTGTGCTTTAGTAGGTAGTTATTGCAGTTGTAAAACCAGAGCACTGCTTTCTCATTTGAATGTATTTAAGACAGAGCCATGCTGCAGTTTTCTGTTCTCATCTGAGTGCTAGAGATCTTCCTGATGGAGGCAGCCATGCCTCTCTGATGCTTCTAACATTACTTACAGTGTGGAAGAGAGGTGCATGGGAACAGAACACGTGCAAGCTGTTCGGCATACCTAGAAGTGACTTAGAAAGAGCTTGAAGCCTGAGAAAAGGTGCTTTAGGGAAAGAGCAGTTTTAAAACTCTGCAGGAAAGAATCGAATGTGGGAAGCACTGCAAAACATTCATGTAATAATCGCATGCAAGTAATATTAAAGACAAATAGAATACAGATATTGGGTGCACTTCAGTATAGCATAACTACCAGAGTTTTAAAAGGCAAAACCAGCAAAATGTCACCTACTGTTGTGTTTCCCAAGAATATGAACACATTACAAAGAGCCTAAGTAAGCCTGTTTTAGCGTTAGTCTTTTTTACCTAGTACAATGATTTTAATTACACCTGGTAAGGAAGACAACCTGTTGCCACAGTAGGATGAGATTATGTTTTTGATCCTCAGGATGTCAACTTTTATCATTTTTTAGCAATTGCAAGGACTGGGGAAATACATCTCATTCAAACCATACCTTGGATCACAGGTACCGGTTTCTTGGTTGCAGCAGTAACAGAAACCCCTGAACATAAATATGAGGAGGAAGGGGTCCTTTTTTTCCTTTGTTTGGGAGGATAAGAGGTAGAATTTCAAGTTTGGACAGGAGAGAAGGTCAGTATTTAATCTCATTTGGTGCTGTGTCTCCAGACTGAGAGGAGATGGTATGATTTTGTGTATAGCTACTTCTAAATATATTGATCAGATGTAATGCCACACCATCTTCAAACAGCGGTAGCTTAGTGACTTGAGTAAGCCTGACCATGGGTGTATGTTCATTTTTTTTAATCAGGATGCATCTTGTCATTGCAGCTAGAAAAGCACACATGTATACTCAGATGTAAATTCATTCTCTTTGTGGGCTTTGTTCCCATTCTCTTCCGTGAAATGTGCACCCCATGTCTGACCGCCTGTATGGATCAGTTTTAGCAATCTGGTTTACACCATCCTGTCTTTCCAGAGAGCCCTTCCATGACCCTTACACATTGGTGAATCATTCATGCTCACTTTAATCTTTTCTGAATAGAAACGATCACCAGCTAAGAGGGCAGGCTGTTTCCAGGGAACCCTGACCGCGTGGTGTTCAGCTCCTTAGAAGAAACACGGGGTAAAAAGGTTGGAAGGAGCAGGCTCCACTCTCAAGCCACCTGGCACAAGCCTGCTGTGAGGATATAGGATGTGCCAGTTACTGAGCACAGCTAGGCTTGTGGGTTTTGCCAGAACATATGCTTCTGGCTGTAGGGTGCCCAGAACACGCAGCTTGTAGACAAAGTGGCAACCACACTTAATTTCATCACACTGCATAACTGCCCACGGAGTCCTGTTCTGTGCTCGCAGGGCAGCTTGTGTAGCTACTGCACAGCCGAAGCATTCATCCTTTCGGGACCATCATTCACAACACCTTGAGCTACTGTGAGCACAAGGCTTGAAGTCTTAGCTCATAGAATCATAAGACTATGGAGAAAAATCTCAGCTTTCATTAGAAAAGAATCAATAGGCCCCCGTAGTACCTGGAAAATGTTTGAGAGCATCACACCTACACCCAGAAGGCTCTGATGCCACGACGCAAACTGAATCTATTGAATGGGAAAAAAAATAAATCAGGATACTTAAGGGTTGCCCATGGTGTAGTTACTTACTAGAGGTGCATTTTAATTTAGTTTCGCATAAGCACATTTGCGAGTGAAAATGAAAACATCAGAGTTCAGGTCAGCTGTCACCATGCCTTTCCCAAAGCTGGAGCCTGCCTGGTTCCTGTGCCGTGCCTGTCCTGCACTCCCTTTCTAGTTCCTCAGTCTTTGGCGTAGTGTTTTTTCTATTTTCATATCAATCCTTCCACCTCTTTGAGAAGAGGCTTCTTTCCCTCTCTATTCCTGCAGCTGGTGTAGGTCAGTCTCATTCTTTCAGGTTCCTATAAGTCTGTTCACTGGTGGAATCAAAAGCAGAATCGGGAAGTATGGAGGCATTTGCTAAAATTACATTTTTTTTTGCATCTTCCATTGAAACACACGGTTACTCATTTTTTCAAAGGATTCTCACAAGCTTTTAACTCCCCTGCTCTGAAATCTTTTCTCATCTATGAAAGATAATTTAGAGCCACAGCAGGGAAGTAACAGGGCTACAGTGCGAAATTAACCCATGTCCTTCCTTGCAGATCTCGTATGAGGATGTGGACCGCCTGAAAGGATTAGCCGTGATTGAGAACATGAGGGTACCGCACTTTTTGCAAGACCATGCCCGGTATATGGAGCACTTGGAAAAGATCATGGAAGTCAATGAGCTGACTGATGAAGAGCTCCAGGATCTCATAAATTAACAGTATCAGCCCACCATTCACTTACCCTCTGCAACCGAGGATGCAGAACTGGACTTCCCAGAGCTTGCAAAAGTGGACTTATGAGGGGTGGGGCGGGAGGAAAGGGTGGCCGGAATATATGGAATTCAGAAAAAGTCCTCTCTATGTTCCTTTTGCATTGTGATTATATAGTGATTATTTTTTAAAGGGTTTGGGCATTTTTTAAAAATTTGGCTTAGGAATTCCTTTGCAGTGATCCGTCCAATCATCTACTCTGTTTTATATGCTAGGTATAGTCCTTGACACTGTCTTTTATAAGATACTGCCTTTTCCCACACAGGTTTAGAGGTGGAGGAAAGGAGAAAGAAGAGAAATTCCCCCTTAGTTCACTTGTATTTTCCCTGTCTTTCGTCACGGTTCATAGAAATAGAACTGCTGTAGATTATGCTACGTCGCTGTCTGTGTAACTCTTTCCCATTTGGTCATCATTGCAATGAAAAAAGAAAATTTAAAAACACAGTGCACAGAAGCAGGTCTTTGTGCCATAGGATCAAAAAAGTTTTGAGTTTTTTTTTTACTGGGAGACTTAGCATTAAAAAAAAAAAGTTGTTATTGCTGTTTTAATGACTGTAAGCAGGTAGAATATTTATCCCCCTTTATCCCCTCAAAAAGTTACAGTGTTCCACGTCTTTATCTGTATAGTACATGTTTCAGGAAGCTCAATAATGGAAAGGGTCTTCCTCCTTTGAGGACAAGCATAGCATGCCTAGGAAGTTCAACATAGCAGTGTTTCGGAAGAAGGATTGGGCAGAACTGTGATTTCATGACTGAACACGTCTTAAATAAATTCAGGAACACAGGGACATGATTCTGCACGGCATGCAGCACCCGCTTCTCTGGGTCACCTGAGCCTACAGAAGGTCAAGTCACGCCCATGCTACAGCGAACTTGAGCTTGCAGAGCTCGTTGAAGAAACAAAATGTGAATGGGGGGAAAAAGAAGATTCACAGGTGCCCTATTCCTGTGTTCCAACGGAAGTGCTGCGCCACTCTGAAGCAACCTTACCTCTGTTTTAACTGCCGGTGCTATATCCAGAACCAAGAAGAGAAAGCAGCTTACTGTAAGGCATAGCTTGGATGACATAGGAGAACTTGCTACGCAAACTACATTTTCTGGTTCCAGAGTATTATGGAATTATCAAGGCAAATTGAGTCTTGCACTTGTAAGTATTCTGACAAAGGGTTTTGTTTTAGTAGGCAGCGTTTTACCAGGGATCCTCTGAACTCCCGGGAAGCAGCTATGGTAGGAGAGACTGGGCAGGAACTAGTGAGAGCCTTGGACGGGGCTTCTGCCCTTTCTTCCCCTTCTGCCTTGGCCCACTGGTAACAGGCCTGGCTTTGGATAAGGCAAGAAGATGGAGCCAAGGTTTCCTCCACACCACATTTGCGTGGACTTGAGCCCTGATATCCCTCCCTCCCCACTTACCCTGTTCTTTAATGAAATGGATGGAATAACCCCCCCACCTCATTTTATACCCAAGACATTACCAGCCATGACAGCAAAGTCTTGAGAACACATTTTCTGATCCAGAGAAAAACCTGTGAGGAAAAGCTCTCAGCAGGCTAAGAGGTCTGAAGGTTTTTGAATAATCCCATAAAAGCAGCTGCCTTTTAGATAGTATTGCAGGTGTGTTTGCAGTGGCTGGCTGACTGCTTCAGGAAAAGAAAATGCGCTCCACAAGCATAAATTTACTAAATTTGGGTATTTTCAAGGCAGGGACCAAGAACTGCTCGCAGCAGCAGCCTTAATTTTGTATTGTCAGTGTTGTTCATGAGCTGAAAGCCTTTCTTAGCCTCTGTATGCTAAAATAAAAGCCCCTTTTCTCTCCTGCCTCCATTCAGGCTGTCTGGTTTGATCACTGATAACTTTGCCTGCCCAGCTTTGTTTTAGAGCCGTGCCGAGCAGACAGTGTTGCAGCAGCCTGACGAGGACCCTTTGCAGTCATGCACTCACGTGCTCCAGGTTTTGGCTCCTTTGCCACAAGCAGCAAGAAAGCCACACACAGCTGAGGTCGAGTCAAAGATTGCAGTCAAAAGCTGTCTTTGGAGTAAATCGGGCAGAGATTGTTTGAGCTACGCCACAGAAGAATCTGGCTCACTTTGCTGATCCAGGGGTATGTGAAAGGGACGGTTCTTTATGAAAAGGATAAATTTGAACTGATTTTTTTTTTCTGAAAAGAGAGAATTGCCTGTCTTCCAGTGATTTCTATGTAAGCAAAGTGCTTTTTCACCTCCCTCTGTAGTTATGTCTTATAATCTATGTGTATGTACACAACATGTCATCGAAACCAGGATGCTGTGCCAGTCACCCTACTTTGCCACAAAACACCATGCCTACGTCCCTTCCTCCAACAGCCAGTTGACTCTTTTGCCACTCTGTATCCCTCAACGCTACTACAGGCCTTTTTGCTTTACTCAAAGACCTGTATTGTGTTTTCTTCAAAGCAGTAGGTGCCATTAAACTTCCGCTCTTCGTTATTCTAAGAAATAGATTTGCCTTGTGAAAAGTCAGAGTCTGGAAGCGGTCAGTATCAAAGTAATACCGTAGCAATAGGTGAAGCTGTCAGCTTCTGTTTTCAGCATCAGATTTATCCTTCCTCCTTTGTAAAAGCATTTCAAATTTTGAAGCGTAGCTGTTGTAAATTTTCCACTGTGAAGAGGCTGGTTACTAAGTCATGATACTGAAGGTGTGTAATAAAGTATCTGTACAGCAGCGCACAAGAGCTCACGTCGCTGCACAGTTTCATGGTGTCCATGGTGTGATGGCAGCCTTTCCTACAGCAGTCTGGCGCAGTTGCTTTGCTGTGTGGCGCTACTTCTACGTTATTCCTATACAGAAACCTCGTCAACATTGAAACGGGGAGGCTTTTCCACCAGACCAATTTTAAAAGGCATTTTATACAACCTTTGCAAATAAAAGTTAAATGAAAGAATGACAGATGAGAGTACTGAAGTGTTACATCATGTTGTGTGACAGCGTTACTCTCTTTCAACAGCATTGGCTCTACAGCTAGTTGGACATCCCAAGCTGTGCATGGAAGAGATGGCTTTCTGACGCAGTTTTGAAAAACATCACTTGGGGTTGGAGTCATGAAGGGTTGGTGGAAGTCGTATATCAGGTATGGCTCCCTCTGCTCTGTCAGAAAGCCCAGCTGCTCACAAAATTACACACCCTCCCTTTTTTAAGGATATGGTCTGAGGCACCATCGAAGCCACTTGGCTACGATGCGTTTCTCAGCACCATCCATGCGGGAAATGGCAACTCCAAATGTTCCACTTCATCACTTTGATTCATCCCACCCTCTCCCCAGCTGCTTCCTTTCAGGGCTCTTTTTCCCCCTCTCGCCTTATAAAATGTGGTTGCCTATCTCCACGGAGTCCCATCATCTCCTTATGGTTCAGCTCCCTCATGTATAAGTAAGGATAACATTTAAAGGTTGTGGGTTCTTTTTAATGGAAATACTTTAAAAGTCATTAGCTGATGTGCCTTGAAAGACAGCTAAATATGATTACAGAATCACAGCATGGTGGGGGTTGGAAGGGACCTCTGCAGATCATCTAGTCCAACCCCCCTGCCAGAGCAGGGTCACCTACAGCAGGTTGCACAGGAACGCCTCCAGGCGGGTTTTGAATGTCTCCAGAGACAGAGACTCCACCACCTCTCTGGGCAGCCTGTTCCAGTGCTCTGCCACCCTCAAAGTAAAGAAGTTCCTCATATTCAGATGGAACTTCCTGTGTTCAAGTTTGTGCCCGTTACATCTTGTCCTGTCACTGGGCACCACTGAAAAAAGACTGGCCTCATCCCCTTGACACCCACCCTTTAAGTATTTATAAGCATTATAAGATCCCCCCTCGGTGTTCTTTTTTCCAGACTGAAAAGACCCAAATCCCTCAGCCTTTCTTCATAAGAGAGGTGTTCCAGTCCCCTAATCATCTTGGTAGCCCTCTGCTGCACCCTCTCCAGCAGTTCCCTGTCCTTCTTGAACCGGGGAGCCCAGAATGGGACACAGTACTCCAAGTGCAGCCTCACCAGGGCAGAGTAGAGGGGGAGGATGACCTCCCTCAACCTGCTTGCTACACTCTTCTTGATGCACCCCAGGATGCCATTGGTCTTCTTGGCCACAAGGGCACATTGCCGGCTCATGGTCATCCTGTTGTCCACCAGGACTCCAAGGTCTTTTTCCACAGAGCTGCTCTCAGGCAGGTTAGCCCCCAACCTGTACTGGTGCATGGGGTTATTCCTCCCCAGACGCAGCACCGTACACTTGCCCTTGTTGAATTTTATAAGGTTTCTCTCCACCCAACTCTCCAGCCTGTCCAGGTATTGCATTACATTCCCCCTCCCTTGCTAGCTAGTTTGAAAAACTCAGCCTAAAATCTCCCCCCTCCACAGGCTCCCAAATCACCACTGTTCTCCCTCACTCAGTGCATCCCAGATACCCCTCCTACAGCATCAGCAGCATGAAACACAACACCAGAGCTTTGCTGGGCAGGTGTATTTCAGTACTGATTAAATTTCACATTTCTTACAGGTGATCTGCAGGACTGCTGCAGCTCTGAAATCCTTTTTCCAGCACTCGAGTGCCAGGCTTGTGAAGCTGGATGCCCTGCAAGCATTTTCAGGAGCAACTCAAGCACCAAGGGTCCCAGCGATGCTCCTACCTGCCTGGCGACGAGGGAAAGCTGGAAATCATTTACGCTGGAAACCATTTACGCTGGAAACCAGGATGGAAGTCTGACAACACACAAGTAGGGGTGGAAGTTGAGAGAGGCACTGTCCAAACCAAGAGAAAAGCAAAAGGAAACAGCTGGAACAATTGGTTTTTTTAAGGAAGTGTTCATTTAAAAGTGTCTTAATAATTTTCATAATATATTAGCACCAAATTAAGAAGTTCTTTGAGTTCTTTTCAGTATGCAGTTTAAAATGAGATTGTGTATCATTAACATACAGAGGGGAGAATCTGTTTTGGCTTCGCTGAGCAATTATGGACTTTTCACAACTGAAACTCTATATTAGATTAAATTCAGAAAATCCGGATATTGAATTTTAAACCTATTCATTTACATTGATTCAATAATAAAAAGATGCCATCAGGATTACCTTTCAAGGCACAGCCATACCCTCCCATTAAAGTTGTCTAAATTCATTTCTTATAGTTCTGCGGAAATATTTTGTATCGTCCCCAATCGCATAGTGCCTCTGAGACAGTTTAAGCCCCTCTTCCTGAAGTGTCTATCGACACACAGGACAAAGTACAGCCTTATTTCAGCTCTCTAGATAAGAGAGACCAAGGCTGAAGTTACAACTACGCTGGCCACTGTACAAAGCAGGAAAGAACATGGATGGAGACCACACAGCCAGGGCTCACACAAGTGAACGGGATTGGGTTGGATAGGCACGATTTTTAAGAGAAAAAAAATGCCTAAGAAAACTCGGTGGTTGGAGAAACACGGCTGGTGACTAAAAGAGTGGCTCCAGGTCATGGTACTCCTCTCATGCCATAGGGTCAGAGCAGGGTGGAACCTCCCCACAAGGACCCTCTCCTCTGGCCTGTGCAATGCCGTGGGGCTTTGGAGGAGAAACAGAGGGCACGCACCAAGACCAGCCCCCCTGCTCTAATATCACAGAGCTGGGCTCACATTCAGGCCCTGTCCCAACAACGCGCTGATAATTGCACTTGGAGGGTCTCATGTATACACATTAGGGCCCAATTTCCATCTCATGCCACATCCCAAACAAGAGACCAGTCAGGCTGCCTCCTCCAGCTCACCTGCTTATTTCTCCTGCTTAGATTTTTGCCCTGGTCTCTAGCACTCATCCTCCAGGCTGTGTTTACTTAATGACAGTCCTGTACCTTCCCTTTTATCTCAAGAATACATTCACTACCACATCAACCCCTGAGTCTAGAAAGTAAGTCCCACCCACCCACTCAAAAAAATTTATGTGATCTATGAGTGAACCTCTTCTCCTCTGCCCCCCAACCTTGCAATATTTAAAAGCTGAGGTCCCCTGTATTTTTGATCTTCCTTTGCAGCTTTCAGAAAAGAAGCTTTCCCTGGTTTGGGCAAGATTTTTCACCAGACACACAGAACCATGTGGAGAAGTCTCCAGCTGTGATTCACTTCTCCATCTGCTCTCCCATCTCCATCCTTCCTCCTGTTCCAGCCCTTCTCTGCCCCATGCTCCTCCAGCTCCCAGCATCCTTGCTCAGACATTTCTCCACCCTTCTCCTTAGGACCCTCCATGTCACGGCTAGGTCTTAGACTTGTGTCACTTTGGGGAGCGCCTGTGCCATTCTCATCTGCCCATTGGCATGCTCCTGCTATCCCCCCCACTCCCTGTGTCTTTGCAATTTCTCACACATCCCCTCCACCCCCCTGGCTCTTTGAGGCTCCTTCACAGCTCCTCGACTGTCCCAAGAGCAAAAGAAATCTTTTTCCTTCTGTTTTGAAGTGAAAAACATGGTTAAGTGTAGCTCTGGTCACACCTTGCCAACCCAGAGTCCTGCTACCTTCCTGCTGCAGGTAGAGAGGAGCAACAGCGGGTCCCCAGCCTGGTGGGACAGGCTTATTTCTCAGCGTAAAGCAAAGCATGGTGCTACAAACAGATTTACTACTTTCTGCATCCCAGAGGTGATAGATAGGGAAAAGCACGGTGTGTATCAGCTGAACAGTATCGCCACCCTTCGGGTCTCCACATACGCCTCCACGCATCCCCCCCCAAGCACAGGGCAGAAGGCAGGGAGGAAACCTAGCACAAGTGCTTCACCTCCAGCACCTTCCCAATCAAGGGAGCACTTGGGTGGATGAAGACAGGGTGAGACGTCCCTTTAAAGCAGCCAGGGAAACCTCACGTGCAAAGAGGAAGAGTATCATGACCACAAAATTACTAGGAAAATGAGTAATAGTACTTCAGTTGATAGAATCAGGTTAAGGTTCTCCCAACCAAGAGTATGCAAGACTACCAAGATGGCCAGCCAGACACATACTGTGAGTGATCTTCGTGGCAGCGGGCCGATCACCTCGGACAATACGAAAAGTGGGGCGTAAAGTAACCACCCAGCTGCAAGACAGCCCCTCTTGTCTACCAGCGTGCCAAAGGATGAAGGAGGTCTGAAGGGATGGTCTGGAACAGGAAGAGCTTCCTTGGAGGTCACTCCCTAAGAACTGGTGGCAAAGTGCTCTGATAGCTCAGTGCTGGTGCTCCTTGTGTTACCGCTTCACACAAAGTTCAAGTGATACTGCAATTCAGGTCTGTGCACATTCCATTTGCTTTTTATACAAGGTCTGTGCTTTCATACAAGCTGATAAAGAGACACCTTTGGGCGTCCCTCAGGCTGGGAACATCTCAGCATGCAGGGTTACGAGATGGCCAGAAGGATGGGTCAAAGGGTCACCCAGCCACACATTTCCTAAGTGTACACGTAACCTGTGGGTACTCTGGACCAAGTCCTTTTAGCTACTTTGATTTTATGCAGGAGATTTTTTTTTACTTCCAGGTATGAAGGTAAAAATAACTTAAGGCTTAAAAACGTAAAAACCAAACAAAATAATCTCATCTGACATTATAACCTGATGAGAAAAGGGTCCGGTTGAATGTGCATGTGTCTTTATATTGTATACTATCCTATATATTTGTGGCCTCTCGTAAGAGGCACCCAACCACAGCCTCCTGACTTTACTTATAACCAAAGCAGTAACCAGCATCAGCCAACACGTTGCTGGGAACAGCGAAAGGTTTGTAGCAACACCTCCGTGAGGTACCTGCCATTCCCTTGTGCAATATATGTTCTCAGTGGCTCCAAAGCTATAAGCTGTTAAACCTTATTATCTCCCAAAGTGTTTTGAGCGGGGGAGGACACCCAACCCAATGTCACATGAGTGAGCAGCAGCCTCACAGGCTAGGGTAAGGAGCCGAGGGCTCTGTCTGCAATTGCGGTCACCTCCTGCTCTGTGGGACGTGGGACACAGCCCAGAACTGCTGAGTGGTGACAGCGAGAGCCGTGCAGCCTGCTGGCAAGGCGCTTCAGTCACACCCCGAGAGTGGCAGATTCACAAAGGAGTCGCTGCTGCATCTCTTCTGAGGTCAAAAAAAGCTGCTGCGGGCTGTTTCCCATGAGAGCGTGGCTTCAGAGTCAACGTGACTCCTTGCATGGGGGAGAACTTTGCATTTTGCTTCAGAAAAACAGATGAACATAATCTTCCTGAGAAGTTTTTCCCATCTAGAAACTCTGTATGAAAGTGTGAAATCTGGGAAGTCAAAGGCCAGGAAATGCCTGCATGGCTTTGCCTTGCTTCCTGCAGCCAAGGAAAAGCTCATAACCTAAATATGAGATATTTCCACCCAATTTCTGAGTGCTTGAATTCACAACCTGCAGGGAACAGCAGCTGCTGCCCCAGGAGCTCTGCTTCCCATCGTGTCCAGTTCCTGCCCGTGGCCAGCAACCTCCTTCAAGACACCCGTTTTAAAACAAAAAATCAACTAATTCTGCAAAGAAGGCATTTAGATGTCTAGGAAAACCTTGAAGTCCCCTGGGCTGATCCTTTTCTGACCTTTTCTAGGAATGCCGAGCTCCCATGAGGGAGTTCTCTCCCATGGGAGAGAATACCAATTCCCATGAGGGCTCAAGAATGCCAAGACCAAGGCAGGTTACCTTGTGTGATCCAGCTTCCACCCCTGCTGCACCAGGAGTCATTCAACCCGCTGCTGCCATGACCCAGTTCTTGAAAGTTTATTTCCAGAACAGTTATTTAGTTGTGTTTGATCCTCGGAGGTTTTTAGCAGCTCTCCAAAAGTCAAAATACTCCTCCTGTATCGCAGCGCCTTCTTTTTTTTAGGCCGTTTGCAGCACTGCTTGGCGCAACAACTCTGCAAAGCCAAGTGACCAAATGGACCTTTGCCAAATAAATCCTCCTAACAAGCCCACGGGACAAAGCAGAGGCTTTGCCCTGAAGGAAACAGGTCAGAGAAAATAGGAAAGGAGAATAATTTGGCTGTGGATACTTTAAAAGCCTTCACCACGGGGAGCAAAGAGGAGAGGCCTAACACCAGACGTGCCGCCCTCAGCCTCAGCGAGCGGGGCGCTGCTTTAAACTTTTATTCCAGCAGCTGCTAAAAGGTAGAAACTGAACTTAAAAACTCATCCGTGCCACACCAGGAGCCACCTCTCCTCTTAGAGGCTGCCAGGAGGAGGACAGAGCTCCCCTGCAGACCGCTGTGGGGTCTCACCGGCCACAGCCACCACAGGGACCATGGGCCACACATCAGCTGTCCCCATGTCACCTGGCCAGGGGAGGTCTGAGGCTCACATGCGTCTGGAGGAGATAAGAGGCAGCGCATAGTTGTCAGAAAGCCGCCAGGCTCCATGTGCAGTGGGCAGGGAAGAGCTCCACCACCCTCTGCTGTGACCAGGTGAGCTGAATTGTCTTCCAGAAGCGACCATACTTAGGAAAAGATAAACCTGGACCAAATCAGTCTGTAGCCATTGGTGACACTACTTATGAGGCAGGACCCAGCCTCACAGAATTTGGGCTCCTGAGGGGAGCTCAAAACATGCAAGGTGTAGAGCCTGTATAAGGCCTTTTGCAAAAAAGGCTCACCGCTTCTGTGCTGCCCCCATCTTTGCTGCCTCCCTTGGTGCTGCCAGGGCAATACAACTACAGAAAGCTGGGCTAGCCTAGCTTCTACTGTAAGCATCTCAAAATAAAATTGCTTTTAAGGTTTGCTCCCGCAGGCACAGGAGGAACTCAGCCACCACTTCAGCTTCTGAACCACCATAACATGACAAATGCTCTCAGAACTCCCAAAATCCATCAGGCTCACAACCACTTCATCATCCTCCAAGGATGTCACATGCAAAAAGCAAAGCAAGCTTTTTAAAACCAGTGAAACCATCAAGATGGTCAGGCACTGCTGCCTCCCAACATGAAGTAACCAGGCACACACCTCACACTGATGCTCCATGCAAACAAGTGGAGACCCATAGGTATCAAACTCCTCTATCCTCCTCCCTCTTACCCTGTAGGACCCATCTTACTCCGAGGCATCTTTCTATTCACCAAATAATCACCTTTCCAGAGTTCTCCACCTCCTCCCAGCAGGCTGAGCAACCTCTAGGCTACAGACCAGTCTCATTAACCTTCTCTACAGCTCACACATGGGTTACTAGAGTGGCTCAGCTCGTTTCCTTCGCCGGCAGCCTGTGCTAATCAGCAACTCATCAGCCAAAGGAAGGGACCTTCCAGCAACTGCAAGCACTGCCGCTTGCGGATCACCACCCATACAGGAGAATTCAGGTCCTTCTCTAGGCTTTGGTGCCTCTGGATTTATCTACACTTGCAGCAGATTAAATGGGATCTGGCCCTTTCAAGTTTTATTTCTAGAGCTATAAAGTCATTTCAGCCTCCAAATGAATTTATGTCACACTACCAAACACTAGTTGGTACAAGAGAGTGAGTGTGTGCTTGGGAATTTTACTGCCGCTCACCTCATGTGATATTCATTTGACTAAGGCAACTCTATTGCATCCTCACCTATATTTTGCAGTGGTCCAGGGAGAATTGCTTGGGGGATCTGGTGCCACTCAAATTAATGGGGGGCAGCAAAATCATGCTTGGTGGAAAAGGAAAAAGCAGCAGCAAGGATCTAGAATGAAAGCTGTAGCCAAGCTCTCCCGCTGGCTTCTATGACCAGGCACAAATGCCTGCACCTCCCATTTTTAACAGGGAATGCTGAGCAAGTAAAGGTACATTTTTGATCTGATGCTCTGAACTCCTAGTCATTCATTTAACCTCTTGAAAAGTCAATGAAATCTCCCTCAGTCCGAGAGTCACATGCAGACTATTCCACCTTCCTCCGGGTTTAGTTTTGCACATAGTCAAAAAAGCTGCTTGAAATATTCAACTGTGTGAGTTTCCATGTGAATTTATTCAGTTGTTGCTACCTGAAATGAGAGGGTATTTCAGAAAGTCAAAGTAATGAAAATGTTACAAGAATATGATACTGTTTTGCTCTAAACCCCTCAGTTACAACATCTCCATCAGTGTGGCACTGCTGTCAGGAATAGTTTTCCTTTTATAGCCCAATGAGTTGTGCCAGAGAGCTTTCCTTCCTCCTCAGCAGCAAAATGTGTGGTCATCTGCAGGCCGGACACTCAGCCTGTTTCTTTTGCAGATGCTGCGTTGCTTTTTCTAGTCCTTATATGTTTCCCTTTTAGGTCATCACTTATTAATTGCTACTTGAAAAATGTTACATAGGTGGCAAATTTAATGCTCCATCCCCGGCACTGCGATGGCAGCTTGCTGACTGAAGTCCTCCCCACCCAGGACGTGCACAGAAACAAACCTCCTTAGAAGCAGATCCCATCCCTGCCACGTGCACCATGACCATACACTGTATTCAGACTCCCTGTAGCGGTGCCTGGACCAGGCTTATGCAGCAAGGAAGCTCAGGAAAGTGACGCATAACTGCCTGGTCTTCCAGAGGGAGAAATTCAAAACCCCTAAAAGATCGATTGCCAGAGGCTGGTGCAACATGTGCATCGGCCTTTGCAGTGACCACGTGAATGTGGGCTTGTCTATAGACCTTCCACTCTTGTATGACCTATCTATCCCCGATGCAGAGTCCTGCTCAGAACACCGACTCCTACACAAAGGCTCAGAGCTACATCTCCTCTTTGGTGCCAGTTGCAAGGCCAGAGGACAAGGGCTGTTCCTGCCAGATTCCCAACAGAGAGCAAAGCTAAGGGCACGGGAGAAGTGTACCAGAGGGACAAGTCGGTGGTTTCCCAGCTCCTGAAGGCCAGCGTGCAGAAAAAAACCAACAATGAATGCTCCGTGTAAAACAAGCCAAAGCCAAGCTCCAGAAAACCCTTCTGGAGCAAAATGCACCCTGCCAGGAGCATCCAGGTGCACAAGGAGAGAGGAAGGGAAGGACAAGAGGCACCCACATCCCCACGGTGCTGTGGAGGAATGAAGTCTCTCCAGGCTGAGCTGGAGGGACCACTCAGGCCTCACTTCAGGTCACGTAGGGACCAGTTCCAGCAGCTTTTGCAAGTTCTGAACAGCATTTGCGACCTGCCAAGAATTTCCACAGTGTCTCTCTTTTTGGGGCCTCTCTTATTCCCTCAATTTACAAGGAGACAAAGGAAAATAACCATCACTCCCCCCTCACCCTCACAGCAAAGCCCTGCTCGGCTGCCTTTTAGCAAAGATCCTGTACAGTATTAAAAGTACACTTTATTTTCTGTACAATTCTCATCCAAATCTCCAGGCGTGGAAATGTCCTCTGTGTCCCCAGAAAAAGTTGCAGATTGCTCCGCTGCTGTGAGACACCCCACAATCATCTGAGGAGGGGCACAAAGCCAGGGCCACCAAAATCAAGTGCTGATGCTTTCTAGGTGTGGGGAGGAGAGCGGGAAGGAGGGAGAGGGGGAGACAGTCCTGCTCTGCTGCTTGAGCCACGAGCAAGCAGAGCCTTTGGCTGCTCCCTGGGGAGCAGAAGAGGCACCCTCAAGTTCACGTCATCGTTCGTGCTTAGCGTGGGAGTCGTTGCGTTCAACCGTCACCCCGTTCCCATTCCGCGTCACTTCCTTCCTGCTCCAGTCCTTTTCCAGGTAAAATTCAGCGAGCACGGGGCAGTGGTCTGAAGCCACCCCACCCCAGGACCAGTTATCGGGGATCCATGGGTTTGTAAGACCTTCTCGCACAACAGCCCAGTGGCCTGCATCAAAAAAGAATCACAGAATAAGGTAAGTGATATGGCCCAAATTTGACACACAACACTAACCTAACTAAAGGTTACATGACCTCACTAAAAAGCAACTTTACCTGTGAAAACCTTTTTCAAGCTCCGACTGATCCAGATGTTATCCAACGACTTGGACCCTTGTGGGTTCTTTGTGCTGATGTTGGTGAAGGTGCTGGAAGGGACCAGGTGATGGAACTTCTCCTTCCTCAGGATGTCGTGGTCGCTGCTGTCTGGGGCCTGGTTAAAATCTCCGAGGATGATGACGTCTTTTTCTCCTAGAAAACAGGAAAAATAGAAATGAATGGGAGGAATGGGCATGTATCAGTTAAGTACAAGAGGGAGAGAGGATAAATGGAGGAGGAAAAACACAAACACTGAGCAGCAAAGCTGACTTTACTCTGAACTGAAAGAAGTGCTCTTTAAAATCTTTTTCACTGGCTATTTACTCATGGCTATTAACTTCACGACAATAAAAAGCAGACAGTACACATTTCATGTTTGGTTTTAAGCATCATCTCATTTATATTAGTGTTCTTTGGTTGCTATTCATTGATAGTGACAAACTCAAAGACAAGCAGTTCTGGTCTTAGAGGTTTTTAGAAATCTGTGACTTTGTAAGCTTATTTTTTTCTTTTTATGCAAGAAACGCATATTGGCTTCAACCTCTCCTGACATTGTCTTTTTATAGATTTGCTGTAAGTGTCATGGACACTTTTGTGAGGATACCAGGAAGAGACATCCTTATGCTGGTACATACCATAGTCCCAAGAGTGCAGTGCTTGTTCTAACCCTCTGCATTTAAGAAATCCCAAGGAACAAGCCTGAGGAGCAGCCTACATGCCTAATGGCAGAAGATGAGTTCACAAACAACACAGACACTCCCTGACTACAGCAGCTTTCCTTTGCCTGGCCAACTGAAGGGATACTGCTGAACTTGGGATGCCTTAGATTTTCTCTAGGGCTGAATTTTCAAAGGGAATGACTTGAAATGCTCGTCAAAAAATCCTGTCTTCATGTGATAGAAAATGACCTCAGTTTCATTGTATTTCCAACCCTAATGAAGTGAGAAAAGAAACTCTGGACCCCGATTTCATATCTACAATGTGTGCTCTCCTGACTCCACAGCTGCAGATGGAGACATCCCAGCTCTGTGCACTGGGGAAAGAGGACAACGCACATGCCCCGGCGCCCATCTCAAACCACTGGCAGAAAAGTCTGATAATCAAGAATGCTCGCAGCTGATCAGAGATGTTGCTGCGTTAACAGTTTGGTACTGGAGAAGGAGGAAGATGCTAAAAGGGAGGCACAAATGTACCAAAAGTTATCCCAAAGCTGACTTCAGAGAAAAGAACTATGAGAGTCTGTAAGCTTTTTCCTTCCTGGGATTGAAGCGTGGGAGGAGATGGGTTGGATGGACGGATTGCTGTACCATACCTACTGCTCACGGATAAACCTCCTCGTTTTGTGCTGTTGCTGTAGAAGTAGCTAGCCAGGAGAGGGAGCGCAAGTTCAACAACAAAATCTGTTCCACTCCTGTCTTGCACTGCGTGAAAGATGAATTGGGAAAGGGCAGGAGAGCAGCGAGACTGATAGCGTATGACTTACAAAAATGAATACTTCAAAACATGCTCCTTGCTACGATCCAGAGGGGCGATGAAAAGACAGTGAAACTATTTGTGGTTTCTCTACCCTTTGCAAGTCACAAATCATATCGGAAATGACATGAGGTTTAAATATTACTCTATAAAGTCTTCATGACTGGGGCCTTCCCGTATTTAAAAGACACAAAAAACGCAAATCTGAACCTGAACTGTTTTAAACTCCATCAGAACCCAAAAGAAAAATCAGTTCTTGTCTAATGGGTCGATAGTGCTTGCTGGGAGCTAGCAGTTTTGCACGCATCTCGTCACAAAACCCCAAGATCTCTTGCTTGGCAGGACCAGGAAGCCTGAAATGCAACTGTGCCATCTCAGTCCTTCAGGACTAATGCTTGCTTAGTGGCCCAGGCAGCTCTTGGCTCCTTCCATGCTTTCAGCTCCACCATATAAGTGGGGAAAGGTCATACAGAAACCTCTGGAGCACATGTGTGGGGGGTGGGGTTTAAAAATGACGGGATCTTAACAGCAGTATCTCGATCCCACACAAAATCTAATATCTAATCTAATCTATTCTGTTCTATTCTATTTATTCCATTCCATTCCATTCCATTCCGTTCCATTCTTAAAATACTCTCACTTCTTTTAGCAAATCCTCAAACCTATTTCCCTTACATGAAGAATCTATGAAAAAACCATACTCAGAGGTGAAAATTTTAACTGACTGCTCCGTCCTGGACAGTTTAGAAATAGCAGAGGCTAAAAGACCCAGCACCTGGACCTCCTCCGCAGGAGGCAAAAAGTCAGCCTGTGGCACGCCCAGGGAGGAAATCACTGTATTCTTCACCCATTTAAACTTTTGCATGCAGAATAACTAAGCATAAAATCATCACGCAGCATAAAGTTGACAGACGAAATAGGCTGGGGTGTGTTAAAGAAGCTGAAACCCAGTTTGCCATCAGGGAGGGAAAAGATTGCTTTTGGTCCCCTCTCACAGGAGATTCTGGGGGTCCCCATGACCACGAATCACTGGGGAAAAGGCCAGGCAGTCCTGCGCTAATCAGGAAAAGCAGGCACCACCAATTTTCTAGGTAACAACGAACTTAATTTCCCTTTATCCTGGCTCACTCTCAGCCCTTCTCCTGCCTCTGCCAGCTCCTGCGACAGCAATGCCAGGCACGGCAGCACAGCAGTTTCATGTCTTGTCTGCCTCCTGAGACCCCGACAGATATCAAGCAGCAGGAGGGAAGAGAGCAAACCTGCCTGGATCCTCCTGGATGTCCCTGGGTCCTTCAGCAGAGGCAGGGAGCAGAGCCACCATGCAGCAGCTGCAGCTCCCAGGGGTCTCATGGGTCAGCCTCAATGGCTCTTGGCCAAACTTCACAAAAAGTCCAGAAGAATTCATGCCCTTGCCCGTAACGATCAAAAACTGCAGTTGCGATGTCCACGGTTACAATCAGATGGGGGAAAAAAGAAAATTGAGACAATGCTACTGGATGTGAAAATCACATCAATGCTATGATGTGATTTTCCTCTTTTGGATGAGACAAGAATTTCAGTCTGGCAGGGCTCGTTGCTCCTCCGGACTGGGCAGCAGAGGCTGCCAGAGCCAGGGGCTCCTCAGCTGATGCAGTCTGGTCCTCCTTCTCTTCCCGCAGGATGCATTAGCAAGCGCTCCCGCACCAACCCAGCCTTTGCTGTGAAGTTCCCTCTCACAGATTATACTGTCCCATGAGGACCCAGAGCCTCTGCCTGGTGGCAGACGGTGGCATACAGCCCGCAGCAGACAGGCACGTCTCCCATTACCTCTCTGGGGTGTTCCCACACGCATTCAGACCTATCAGGCTCAAAGTGGCCCTGCCCTCCTCAACAGGGAACTCTTCAGGTGAGGAGAAAGTCCAGTCTGTGTGCAAATGCACCTGCAAATTCACCGAAGCACCAGCAACTTTTAGCAGTTTCTGCGGGTGGCTCCCGGCCAGCAAAGCAAAGCGCTGCCTTAACTCAGCCCTGTGCCGCAGCAGCTGAGCACCGTGTGCCAATGCTACCAGCTGAGGGACTTCCAGTGCCTGTAGAAAGTCTGCAGGGTTGAAATCTGCTCCCCTGCAGGAACCGGTAAGACCTTCCTTTGCTTCGTGGCAATCCAAAGAGACACCTGTAGGACATTCTACCTGACTTTCCCATGCCCCCAACGAGTCCCCTCATGAATTAAACAGACCCTTAAGCCCCCAGACTTCCTGGACAGAGTGAGAAGCAGATGACGAGAAGGATGTGATGGTACATCATCTGCCATGAGACTCCCTACTGCTTCTCAAAGGTCTTCTGAGCTTAGTGCCCAATGCACAAGTAGACCATGGAATATGGCCAAGCCGGATGGCGGAAGATGACTAAGCCAAGACCCTGGTCCCTGGGTCTATGCACTACCAACACAGCCAGAATAGTGTCTGTGTGCCACCCATGGTCACCACGCTGAAGATGAACAGGAGGAAGAGTATTTGAGAGAAGGCAGAAGGGCTGCTGCAGGGTGTTAGCTATGAGCAGCAAGCAGCCACTGCGTCTCTCCGGTACTGCTGAAGGGGAAGAAAGAGGGAAGAAAGGAACCAGGACCCACTGGTCTGATGGGAGAAACATGGCGACACTACTGCTCTGCATTACAAGAGGCTGTGGGTGGTAACCAAATTTCTTCAGACGCTCACATGCCTCTTCGTAAGAATGAAAGATAAAAGAGTAGGCGTCCGTTAGCAAAATGGGAGCAGAAACTACCATTTACTGCAGTACCCACAGACAAATCACTTCTTATTACCCATACTTTATGGATTGATTTGGAAGAAATTGAAGGATGGCAGTAATTTTAAGCATGACATTGATTTTGGCAGGGTTATTCAGTACTTCAAAATAACACGTGTGCACTACCATTTGTTTACAAAACAAGACCTGCATCCCACAAGTTCAGAGGAATCTGAATCTCTCCTTTTGTGAAAGACTAAGCCAAGAAAAAACACGCTCCAGTAACACGCCTACCATATGAAAATAAAAACATGAAATAAAGAGGAGCCCTAATGTGGACAGTCTAAATTTAGATGCAGCGGAAATGCAACCCCATTGACTTCAGAAGAGCTATGCATTCATCTGTGTCTCAGTTCAGCCTTCGGGGATTAAACAAACGATCCTTTTGTTTACCTTCATCCTTTCCAGTTTCAAGGTATGTGGACAAATACTTAAATCAGTAGCACTTAAAAATAGCTCTGACTGACTTCTTGCAGCTCAAAAGGAAAAACGATAGAACACGCATAAAACCTGCAAATATCTCTTGCGTTATACAAGAGGGATATTAATGCTTCCAAGCGACCAACCTTGCTAAACTGGGCCAAGCTGAAAATCATCACCCAAATAACCTTGTAACCCTTTTGCATCTTTGCTAAGCAGTAAATGAAGGGCTAGATTTTCCTATTCCTATGAAAAGATCAGCAACATTTTGAATCTGAAACGTGCTGCTCTGCTTCATAGGAAATGGAATTTCATTTGCAAGCTTCAGAGTAAGAAGCACATTCTCAGAAATGAGGTAAAGAAATTCATCTGGGTATTACACAGCTCAAGTTTGGATCTAACTTCTGGTGTCTCATCCTGGTGTAAAACCAGAGCAACATATTTTAAACCAACACAGTTATCCTGCGTATTACACCCAGGTACTAAAGCAGGATTTAGTCTCTTTTCTCATTAACAGGCATATCCTGATTTGCAATGGGTTTTCCAAAGCGCTTCCAATTATCCAAAAGTAAATTATTTTGAAATTTATTTTGAAATTTATTTTGAAAAAAGCCATTAAGCTTTATTCTGATATCAGGTAGGCATCATTTCCACAAAGCAATTTAAAATAAGGTCTTAACTCTGGTGTCTTTTTTTTTTTGGAAGGTCTGAACTTGCTCCGATTGGGGAAAATCAGAAGGAACTTAATTTGAAAAAAACAGTGTCAAAGCCAGTAGGATGCCCTGTGCTGTCCGTGTTAATTAGGAGAGACAATAAGTCAAGGAGCTGGGGGAAAGCCCATTTGCCACGCTACGCATCATTCAAATAAAATCACCAGTAAAGACAATGTAGAGCTGATGAGGATATTTCTGAAACCTGCACTGAGACAGATTGTATTTTCTTTTCAAGCTCCTTTTGATTAGATAAGATGACCAGCGTGCATGTGATAGCTGGCAGGAAAAAAAAACCCAAATGCCCTACCTTTCAGAGTCTCCTGCAAAGTTTGTGCAAAGGCTGCCAGTTTGTGGCTGTCGTGGTTCTTCCCAGTATTCTCTCCAGCCGAGGGCGACAAGGCCAGATGAAGGTTAACCAGCGTTAAATCATTCATCCCAACCTGGGGGAGGAAGGAGGAGAAATCAATGCTGTGCAGACAGGGCACGGAAAGTCACAAAGCAAACCCAGGCGTCTGTTCCCAGTACTTTTGGTAGCAAATCTGGGTGCCTAGGACTTGCTTTGCTGTGAGTCTGGCGTGGTTTGGTTGGTCTTGTTTTTTGGAGGAAGAGAGGGAAGGTGTTTTGCAGCTCTGTTTGCAATAACCTGATACTCTTTCAGTTCTGGGGAAACTGGTTTGCATAAGCAAACAGCTTCGTTCTGCCATGGTTGCAGAAAGAAGCTGGCTGCTTACGAAAATCAGTTTATGCAAAACCAGTTGTTAATAAGCTACAAATAATGTCGTGGTCATTACATGGACTAATTACTACCCCCTTGTGATTAGCCTTGGCCCGTCACAGAGACTAACCAAGAAACTCAATGTACCTTGAAAGGAGCTGTTGGCTCCCTGCAACCTTCTCCTTACCTTCTGGGACTCACTTGGCACAAGTAATACTTACTCCTAATATTGACCTATGTTAATTATTAATTATTTTAATATCGTATTAATATAATTAATAATAATGTATTGATAATTATTTTATTGCTGCTTCTCTCAAAGCATTACCAGAGATGTTACGTTCCCCAAACTGGACCCTTCCATCACATCTCATAGTGTGGAGATGGGCTCTCTCTGCTTGGATGTTCACTCAAGCATACGTACGAGAACACTTTCCAAAATGCATGATGTTCTTTTAGATGGGTTAGAAGCTTAGAAAAAGCTTTAAAATGGAAACTCTGCACTATGCCAGCAACATAAGACAGATTAGCCCGAGTCTCTCAGGAGCGCTGTGCCTTTTTTATATATATATATATACACTCTGTCTATGCTTACCCTTCTCCACTCGCAATTTGTGGCACTGACAAGAATCACAGTCCTGTGTCTGGCTGCTGCTGGTTATGCACCTCGGTTTTGCTGTGTTAATTTGGCAAAAGCAGAATAAGGTGACTGGTGACTTCTGTCACGCTCTCAGTAGCTGTGGATGCTACTGAAGATCCACCAACCCCAATGCTGCCTTGTGGCAGGGTTTGCTCCCACAGGAGCTGAAGAAGGGACTAATTCTAGTGATCTGCCATGCCCATAAAGGCCCTACGTGGGTATGGTTCATGGCCTTGACCTACAATCAAGCCATGAGACAGTGCAGAAGTGACGAGATGGGTTAGAGCCTCCTGCAAAATTTTTATCTGTTAGAAGACTGTGTGTCTTTCCAGTTTCTTACCCCAAATTTTTTAATAAAAGCTCAATTCTGCAACGTTGGTTCACATAACGGTGGTTACCTTGAAATGTGCAAGATACGGGTGAGGATATGAGTGCCTCCCATTGCCATTAGTCTGTGCGCTCTCCTGAGAGGAAGCATCTTTCAGTTCAATGCCAGCTGTTGTATCCCAGAGGAAGCCAGAATACTCAACTCCCTGGAATTTAAAAAAAAAAAACAAAAAAAAAACAAAAAAGAGAAAAGCTAGTAGTAAAAAGGTAAAACCAAAACATTCTGCCCAAACCCAGACCCCCAGGTGAACCTTTCGCCCTCAAGTTTCAGTACCACTGTTGGTATTGGCAGTGGTGTACGTCACTCCCAAAAGATGCAGAGGCAGTAAAAGATGATGCAGGTTTATATTCGGGGCTTGGCGCCTGCTGAGGGCAGGAAGCCCAACCCACTGTCCACAAGTGTAAAGGAGAAACAGCATCCTAGGCTATCCATAAGAGATAAAGAAACAGGTAGGAACACTTCTTTATCTCACCCTGGCCAAAAGTCCCACCAGATATGGGAGGAACGCTCCCTGGGCAGCCCCACTGAAAACTGAGTGCGTCGAGCTGAAACACATATTGCTCTGCTGCTCGCAGCCCCTGGCGCTTGTAACGCTGGCTGGGAACTTTGGCACTCTTGGTCCAGCCAAGGATTTCATAACCTGTTTTATCTTATACAGGTGGAGCGCGTTCAGGACTGCTGCAGGGGTGAAAGATAAAGATGCCGCCTCCCGTGTGCGTGTTGGGGCTGATACGGTCCCTTGTTTCCTCCCAGTCCCAGCAAGGCATCAAATTCTTCTGAGCATGGTTAATAACGCGGTAGTTTATTACCCATAGGGTTATTTGTCTAACCCTGAGCTCAGTGCCTCGTGGTCTCACTGAGTGACTTCTGGGGCTTGCAGTAGATGATGCTGCACGCTGTTGTTCCTTCTCCCCACGCTGTACGCCATCTCACGGACTTCTGTCGCCCGCGAGTTAAAAATATGTGGCCTCCTTCAGCCTCTTGGCGAGAAATCTGGTCTAGACCTCTCAGCCCTGTCAGTCCTCTCTGTCTCTTTTCCAGCTCGAACGTCTCATGCTCAGCTCTCCGCTCCTTTCAGCTCTATCATGCTGTATGGGGGTTTTTTGGATTACTTCAGGACATGGAATTGTCATTTGCAGAAAGCTGCCTGCCCCGGTTGCACCAGCAGCAGCATCTAATTCGAAGCCTGTCAGCCTCCACTCCCATCACCCAGACACCATTTTCCTTGGTATCATTCAAACCCGCTTCCCTTAGCGAATTGTAGTTAAATCCATCTCCAGGAAGAGTTTTCTCCATTTCGGCTGCAATAAACAGTGTTATCTGCTCTGCTGACTTTCTATGAGCCTTGAAAGAAAGTATTAAGGTTGGCTAAAATCCTTTGGTAGATTCTTTAGATAACTCACCTTTAAAGTACTGACAAAATTATTCCACCAGTCGGAAGTCTAAAGTCTGAAAACTGCTATAGGAAAAGATGTGGAAGAATAAAGCAGCTGTCAACAGCTGCCCGCTGTTCCCTGGCTCCAGACTGCACATCAGCTTGGTGGACAAAAGTCGTTGCTTGGTTGAAAGCCAAATGCCTGGGACGTGTGGAAGCAAGAGCCTGATGCACCGTCCACCGTTTTGCACTATTTAGCCCTGCAGAGCGTCCTGAGAACGGCTTGTGCTGAAGACGTTACACGCTCAGGCTTACACTACGTTACTTGACTGTATTGTGCTTGTGTACACAATGTTCAAACCCGATGAACCCACTAACTAACCCAAGGGGTAGAAGAGACTTTTTGGCTTAGTGGAGGGTTCTCCAGTGCAGCCAGATTTCTGTTAAAGCAGCTAAAAGGAAGAGTTAGTAGATAACATTTCTATTCTTAGCTTGGCCACAGACTTCTCCCATAATTTTGGGAAGCATTCATCCTTACATCCCTACCAGTAAAACAAGGCAGATGATGATTTTTGTTTACTCAGCCCATAGTCAAACTTTCATTGTTATCTTTGGAAATATAGCCCCAAAAAGAACTGACTAAAGATTCTGGGTTTAACATAGAAACTCTGAGACAATTATTAATAATTCTTGGAAAAAAAAAGAAAAAGCAGAGGGAACAACTTCAACAACTTTGCACAACTTTTTAAATTCAGCGTTTTAATGATCTGGCCTAACAAGAGATCTCAAAGGAAAACTCCAGCCCTGAATAAAAATGTCCTGAAGGGGATTGGAATTAACTGTGAATTGTGTTAAACCTTGGACACATTCAGACCCCCTGTGTCTTTCTAGTGCCAGCTAGAGTCCAGTCGTTGTGCTGCTCAGGTGGTGTGTTTTGCTTTCTGGGTTTTGTTTTTTTCTTTCTTTCTCAGATTTTACTCAGAAGGGCAATAAAAGGAGGTGCATCTCCCAAAACATCAGTCCAAAGCCAGTGAATGGTGATGCAACCTGATTTGGAAAAGCCAGATTAAGGAAAGATGGATTCTGAGCAGCATGATTATAGGATACAACTGCAGCCATGTCTTTAATAGCGACAGCGCTCAGAGTAGATGAAAGACAGCCCGATGTACTGCCAGGCACCATTCATTACGTGACAGGTCTCGGCTCCTGCTTCTACCCCACAACACCACCCACGCTGCAATAACTGCATCGTGAGAATGATCCCATTCAGCAACAACAGGCTCGAGCCCAAGGAGGACCTTGCTCTGAAATCTCATTAGCGCCCTTAAAGGGAAAAAAGAGATTTCCCTTGGGAGAGACTACTGCTTTTGGGCATTGTTAGTGGTGTCCAGCCCAACGTAGTTATACCTTGAATACTGTCAAAGGCAGCAGGTGCAGCTGTCACCACCTTATAAATTAGAACCCCACTGCAGCACATATATATATTCCCACGGCAGCAGATGCTGCAGGGAAGAGCAGAGTGCAGCACGGTGCTGATTTCAAACAGAGTCTGCAGCATATTTTAAATACCTGTGCAGAAAAAAATTCAGAAGTACTGCAGCCTGCCAGGGGCAAAACCAAGGCCTCTTTCCTTGTCCTAATGTGTAGCCTTTCTTCTATGTTTCTATACTGTTTTTATGCACCATACCTCCCCCAAAAACACCCCCCCTCCTCCTTACAAGTGTGCCACAGGCTGAGGAAAACAATTCTTCCAAAAAAATCAATTGCACTGTCAAATTGAAAGCTGTAGGAACAGTCAGCTTAAAAAACAAGAGATGCAAACCTTGCCAAAAAAGATTTGCAAAATGTTTTGCCTTAAACATCCAAAATATGTCCTTGGTTAGAGGCGGGGGGCGGGGGGAAAGCAAAGCCAAAGTTCAGACTTAGGGATTAATGTACCTTGTGTAGCTGGCCCGAGGGTTTTTCGGAAACAACACCCTTCCAACATCCTCTAGGGCCCTTCCACTTGCGGATGTTTGGCAGCGTCGGCTGGTTCAGCTCCGTACAAAACTAGAGAGAGAGGAAGGGGTGGGGGGGGGAAGAAAAGATCAGTTTTGTAGGGTTTTAAAAAAAAAACCTGCAAAATAAAGCATGTAGTGAGGCACTGTTAAGACACACCGTGGGGCACGGGCTGTGCTCTCCGCCCTCCCTGAAGGCTCGCAAAGGAGGTCGTCTGCACCACATCCCAGGCTGACTCACCCCCGCCTGGACATTACTTGGAGAGAAATAAATATTAAAATAGCTCAGTACAAATGCTGTGAGTACAACGTTTCTCCCTCAGAGTCTTTTTTTTTCCCCTCCAAAGCTACTTGTGTGACTGGAAGTGGATCTCCTCTGTGCCGCCTCCAAAGATGTTGATTGCATCGTATCCCCCCTTGAGGGGCTTCATGGGCCAGGAAGCCCCTGTAGTGTGGTTGCCTCCTCTCCAACACCGAGGCTGTCAGCACAACACAAGAGGAAGGGTGTAGGCCAAGCTCAATAGCTGCCGTTTTGGGGTTAAGACTTTGATTTTACGCCTGCAGGCCTCTGGCAGCACTGAGATGAGAGGAGGACCTTTCTCCTCACCCCGTTTTGGGCTCGGCATGAGCAGAGACCCGGGTGACGAGCCCGTACCTTGATGGCAAAGAAGCTGAGCATTTAGGCTAAGGAACCCTGAATAAGTTATCATGCCCAAGGGCACGCTGCGAGAGAGACAACAGATTGGAGGAAGCAGATCCTTAATACTGTAGGGTATGTTTCAACGTCTGCATTTTCATGGGCAAGTAATAAACTGCAACCATGAAATGTGTACCAGAGGCAAACCCCATAAACTGCTGTGGGAACTCTGTCTAAAGTTTCTGGCCTTTTTGGAAATGTTGTTAAAAGAACAGCTGCCACATTTCCACTCGGCATTTTGCAGCCGTGCATATACCATAGATACTGTAATACCACTGTACACACTGTACCACTACATGGTATATTAAGACAGCTTTCTGGATGCTTGAAATTCCCTATCCACAAAGGGATCAGCTGCACACTTCCACACAGATCCAGCAGATCCTTCTGATGCTCCCCGAGAGGCGTTTGTCTTCCTGGACACTACTGTACAGCCACAGCACTTGGACATCTTTATGTGTCCATAGCACGCAGTCAGAGCTATAGAGGCTGCGTTCGAATACCCAACAGATCGGGGATACTATAACTGTGGATGCCCTGGGAAGCCCCCAAGTCCACCTGGGTAACATCTTGAGACTGACATAAAAAAACCCCTAAAAATAAAACCACTCCATGCCCTGGAAAACCTGGAATCTGAAACCCCTCAATGCAGACAATATGGAACTGTATCCAGAATGTCCCTCCAAATCAAGCAGCAATTTAATGAAGAAGGATTTTCAAGGCAAACAATAACCTCCTGTACACAGTGACTCTGCCATGGGACATGCCAAACACAGTTCAAAGAGCTGCAGTGATAAACTGCATGGATATACGTGTTTCCTACGTGGGTATCAGCAAAATGATGGGACAGCTATTCCCATGTTTATTTTATCTTTTGTTTCAAAAATAAAAATCAAACCCTGCTCTTTCAACTAACTGCAAGTTCAGCATCCTGGAGGCTGAAGCTGTAAGCGCTGACTTCTCAGATACAGGCAACCCAGCAACCCTTTTTTGCCTCGCAAGGCTGAGAGTCATTTTGGTTGCACACCCCAAGCAAAAATGCTTGGCACACCTTTTAAAACAGTTTTCTGAAACGCAGAGATTGGCTGGGGTTCCTTATTCGAGATGCGGCATTAACATACCGTGTTATTCTCTGTTATACACCTTCAGGCAGCGCTAGGGCTGGGCTGAGTATTAAATGAGGAGGCATGCAGGGTGTTCACATGGCCTGGGAACAGAGCTCTGCGCTCAACTGATTGCCAGGTGCTACCCTAATAAACACAGTAAATCACAGCAGTAGGGATTATTCATTCCTGATGTCATTCCGATGACTTTAAACAGCATGAATTCGGTGAACGGGTTTTCTAACATTTAATAACTCAAATCAGCAAAAAAAAATTGTTGAAATTAGGAGTTCAACTGTAACCCGACAAAAGAGTTAACTTATCTCTGGGTTGCAGCTGACTAGAAAGTCCAGCCAGCACAAAGGATATGACAGGGCTGAATAAATCCTACAGAAACCATCACTTTATTAAAAAGAGCATCTGCAGTTGACTAGTTTGAATATTCTGTTTCCTCCAAATTGATTTTTATTTTTTTTTTTTAAGGCCTTGATTGAACTTTACTCAAACAAAAAGATGACAAATAAGATTACATGGTTTGTTCAGAAAAAAAGCCAGCAGCCTGTTCTGAGTACGGTTGCAGCAATGGAGAACTTGGCCTACAGCAGCTGACTTTAATCTGTGCCCATTTTCCAGGGCTTACAGGCACACAGATTTTGAAGCTGTGACAGCATACTTGCTTAGGTCATGTTTATTTGCTGAAGTGAGAAGGGCATTTCTCAAATCATGTTGTTCTGCCCACAAAACCCAACATCAAACAATATTACGCTTTCCCTCGTTCAGTAAAAATATACAGACGAGCTCCTAGCCCACATCGGGAATGAAAAAAAAGCCTTTCCTCCTTTGCAAAACTAAGTTAGAGCTATGCCAATCCCTTTGAGGAGCAGTTCTTCAAGTGGTAAAGAAAAATCAAAATTAAAATCTCAGTCAACCAGAACAACATGTTGTGTTTTTTTTCCAAAAAGAAGTTCTAGTTTTGTTTTTCTCTAGAGCCTTTCAGGCTGCAAGTTTCCTGAAATTCAATCAGCTTCTTCATTAAATCCTACACACACTGAGTCAAAACTCAGACACAGACCATAACACCACCAGCACCAGGGATTATTTACAAGGATGGCCTGTATCACACCTATGCCGCCGCGGCCTCTCTTGTAGCTGGGTGCTGGTTTTTGTGGCATAGGCAGCGCTGCCAGGGAGCAGGAACATGGAGCACCAGGCTCCAGACATGCTCTAGGCAAAGAGCAGCCTGTGCTTTTGAGAGGTCAACCCCCTTGTGCCAGCAACCTGTCCATCGCCCCCATTTGGCCTGCAAGATGCCAACAAGGGCCACCACCCCAGGAACTGGGACAAGCCCTGTTGCCTTTCCTCATCAGCAACACATTATTTTCCCAAGAAGGGAGGATCCAAAGATGTAATTGCTCTTTGTCCACCCTGATAAGGAGCCAGTGCCTGCTGCTCCCAGCCCCACGAGAAGCAGAGACAGGTTCAGGAATGAGTTTATGACTGACACTGGAAAAGAACGAAGGGCAGTTGGAAGAAGCTGGGGAAATGCACATTTGAGGAGGGACTGGAGAGGGGAAGGAAAGGGGTCTTGGGCTAAACTGGGAGCAGGGAGAGGAACATACACTGGTCTGGCATGTGCTGGAGACCATAAGGGAGTTACAGCCTCCCTAACACACCTATCTGCTTCCCCAAGACACTCCAAGCACTGCCAGCGAGAGCATCTGATTTGTGCATTAAGCCGAATCTCTTCCATTGCAGTAACTCTGCACACTAGGAGAGCTGCCAGCAAGCACCCTGCAGGAGCCCATGAGCTCAGGGATCTCACCACCTCTTGTTCTGGATGCCCTGGTTAATCTTTGTGTTCTTTTGGCGTGCTACTTGTGCAGCCAGTCCCAAAGCAGGCACAGCAGGGTCATCTTTTCCAGATGACAGCACCACTCCATGCTGAACATCTTTACCTGTTAAGTGTTACTCCTGTAATACCATCTCTGGGGACAACACTGAGCCAGCGACCGCCCTTGGGGTGAGCATCTTTTGCTTGAAAAGAGGGTGCACTACTCCTAAACCCTGAGGAAACCAAATGTGACCCAAGAAAACAATGTCTTAGGGCTTAATACGTTACACATGTGTTATTAGCCAGTGATTCCGCTTTGGAGGACGCTTTCATTTCAGACCTGGAGTCAGAGCAGAGGCTGTAAGGAGGACAAGGAGAGAAGGAACAGTGAGGAGGAGGAGCTTCCAGGGTGAGCCTGTGGTTATGGCACTGTACCTCTCAGTAATCATTGCCTGAACTTTAGAAAGGCACTTAAAGCAATTAGCGGTCTCTTTTGGTTAATTACCACAGAAGCTTTCAGGCCAAAAAGGCACTGCAGTAAAGGTAAACAACAACTTACTTCATCAAAGCAAAGGTGATTTTGGTTCCTCTTAACCAAGAGAAGAGATGAGAGCTAGGGAATAAATATTCCACTTCTAAATGTCACATACACACAGTTCCTTTATTTTTAACAGGCACTAGAGGAAGCAGCTTTAATGAGTACTGGAGATGCATATGAAACTTCTATCAATCCTTATCGTTTCAGCTATGTTGAGGTGTCATATTAGTAAAGATTTTACATTGTTGTGGTGAAAGAGACTAGGAGTTTGAATGTGGGAGCTGTCAGGAGTTGAAAAGGAGACCCTCAGCAGCAAAAAAATATGCTAAACTATATTACTAGGTCAAAAATCACCTCCTTTTTTCAAATCGTAGATCCTGGATAAATCTTGAAGTAGAAATCTGTACCTGTGCATGAAAAAATGTAATCCTCTGGTAGTGCACTCACTTTCCTGTTACTTTTGAGGGACCTCTTAGTAGTATTTCATGGACTGCAGGAATCTGCAGGTCATGGGCTGGAAAACACCAAGTTAAGGACTGTTCTGTGCTAGGAGCATCTCCCAGTGATGGACTTGGTGCTTCAGGAAAGGGTAAACAGAAGAGCTCTAAGATACACCTTGTGAATTGTGCGGTGGCACTTGAGGAGAAGCCCCCTCTCCAATAAAACTCCCATCCTGAAACATGATCTAATATATTTCTGATAGAAGATACAAGAAAATTGACAGTGGCTTCATGAGAACATCTGGCACTGCNTGCTCCATCAATGGGTATTGTATAAGTTAAAAATCACATTCCTGGAATTAAATGCACGTTATCCTGTCTTTTCTTTTTTCACCCAAGTGGAATGTACTTTTATTTCCAATTCAAAAAGTAGACTCGAATACCTATAAACCTAATCCAATCTACCACATACAAGACATAGCCGCAGCTGGCAGACCCTAATGAAGCCTGACCTAGAAAGCCAGAGGCAGAAAAGTTACAAGTATTTCTGAGAACTTGAAATCAACACTTTTGTTTTTTAGTAAAGTATCCTGATTTGACACTGGTGCTCCAGAAGAAAAAGAGTGTTTTGTAAAATAGCGTTTGTGAGGAGGAAGAGACTGAGTTAGAGGGTGGAGAGATTTGTGGGTGTTGTATTCTACTGAACTGGTTACCGAGGTAGGGGTAAGGAAAAGTCAAAGGCTTCAGGGCTGTTGTCTTGGTGCAGCCACACATGGCAGAGCAGGGCACGTCAAGAGGGGCCAGGATGCTCAGCGCACTTCTGCAGCCGAACAACACTGCATCCACCTCCCACGGGCAGGGGCAGCTAAGGAAGGGGACACAGAGGAGCATCAAGCCTTTCGGTCACATCTGGATTCTCCTATAACCAAAGGTTAACAGCAGGGAAGAGACTCAACACTGGATGCCATTTCCCACTGACAACAGTGTGGTCTCATTGCTTGTTTGCCTTTCCCTCAAGCGCATCCCTTTCCCTTTTGCAGAAGTAGCCAAAAAATACACACACAAGAAACAGATGCACCCACTGGCGTGGAGGATGCACTTGCAAACTATTCAGAAGAGCCATATAAACAACACAAGGGAAAGTCAGGGTGGCCCTCTGTTGAGATATAACATTTTTCACATGCCCATTCAACTAGTCCTTTCTAGGAAGTCTTCACTAAAGATTGCATAATATTGCTTGTGTTGTTCAAGTATTGATATTACATAAAGGCAAATAAAACTTGGCAGGTGGATGGGGGTCTGATAGACAGATAATTATGAGTGTTTTCAAAGGAGAACAACCCCCCACCCCCACCCCGGGGAATCAGTTTCAGTCTCAGCCATATCTATACATTTGTGTTGGAAAAAGCTTTCTACTTCTCACTCTTGTACATAATTGTACGTAATTCTATAATGAAGTTAGAGCTGAAGAAATAATAAAAAAATTATGAAGTTTAGGAGAAGAATTCTAGGATGAAAAAAAACCCAAAAAGATAAGGAACCAATCTACTGGAAGTTCAGCAGCTGCAGAATTACTCCTGGAAAACTTATCTGCCCCTTCTGCCACGCTGGCGTGTACTGTTTGCACCGGGTCATTGACACCTGGGGCAATACCCTCCCATCCTTTATCTACGGGTTTGTTGTTCCTAGAGCTAAACCAAAACATCCAGATCGATGACGGAATAAATCCTTGCCATCCTCCACGTTCTTCACAAATCTTACCTAACGCATCCTTCAAAGAGCTCCATAAAGTTGTTGCGAGCAGCGAAATCAAGGCAGAGCCCTACAGCAGTGCCAAATCCTCAACCAGTGACTTTCTTCAGAAATAATACAGCACCTATAGGCAGTCATCACCTCTATATGCCTTTGCACGCTAGGGACATACAGAGAGCTCATTTGCTGGGATAACGTGCACGCACATTGGGGTCCCAAGTCCTGGTCCATTTGAAGGCACCTACGGCTTTTTCATCAATTCAAGCAGAACTCATTTTTTCCCAGAAAATGTGCTGCTTCTGCTTCTTAAAGAGTGTCCCAGTAATTCAGACACCCAGAGAGGAAGGATTTCCTTCCTCTGAGGATCAGTCCCAGAGGAGCACTCCAGGCACCACATTATGGCCTGGAGAGCAAACATTTACCGTACTGCAGCCTCGCCACCTGGCAGCCACGTGGCGAACCCAGTTCCCAGCTTTGCTGCAAAGACCACTTCTAAGCTTAATACTTAGAAAAGGAAACCTTGGGGACTGAGCTCCTCAGAGGAGATAGGATGAGGAAGGCTTATTTTTCAAGCCCAGCTACACATGGGCTAGAAACTCAGCTGTCCAAGCTCTGCTTGCTTCCAATGTGGGTAATTCTGGCTCTGTAGAGAGGCACCGCTCTGCTTAGCTGAGGAGCCTGAAAGCAAATTTCCATCATTTAGGCACCCCTGAGGTTAGGCAGCAGCTCCATGATGCTTGTCAGGATTGGAAAGTTTTTCAAACGGAAGGCGTCGCTTCCCATGTCAGGTATCTGAGCCCCTTCATGAGCTTGGCCCTGTTTGAACTGGCCCATGGATGTGAATCCAGCTGGACACACGCCTCTCTCCTGCCGCCGCTGTGTTACTCACCCATTGTACTTCATGAATGTGCAGGAAATAATTATGGTGATAAGCTTAACGTTATCTCAATTATCAAAAGTGTGTAATGATTTGTTTCCATATACAAACCTGTTTGAATCAAATCAGGTTTTTTTTTTAATCAGGATCAGCTGGGGAGTGGTGGGAGCCTAAGTTTGCACTCCCAACTTATTTGCTTTCCTTTTTGAGTACTTATTTTGGAAAAAATTAGCGGTGAGTTTCTACACTGCTCTCCCAGATGAATTACAGCTCATCACAGTCACCCAACTGCTTAATTCTTTGTAATACCTAAGAGGAAATTACTTTCTTTATTTTTGAATATGTGATTAAAAAACCAGATTGTAGCCCATAAAACCCGTTCTCTGCTCGCCTTTAATCATAGTGTTCCCGGGACAACAATGCAGATCATTCACTGGCATGTTCTCCTACCTGCATCCTAAACAAAAGTGATTATTTATATAAACAATGTCTTTTTATAGATCTTCAAAAGGAAGACACGGAAACCTTCAGTGCAGAGCAGTGAAAGAACAACAAATGAAAGAGCCAACCACTCTCCTAACACATTTTAAGTGCTGGGGACACTATGGAAGAATTATGGGATGCTCAGCCACATATTGTCAAAATGGGATACGTAACAACTTTCAGCTAGTTTGCCATTTAATGGCACGTTGTCTTCACAGACGCTTGGTGGAAATCTATCCTGCCCTTTCTCAAAGGAAGAAAGCACCCATATTTGCCAGCCTCCATGTAAGAGAAGTTTTGTGGGTTCTTAATTTCTCATGTTTCCATTCACAAGCTGAGCTTTTTCCTTGTATTTCACGGGACAAACTCATTTTGCAGAAGACATTTCCTGACTACTTCTTTTTGTACCCTTAAGGAATTTTTTTTATTGTTATTTTTAAACATAATACAGAAATTAAGGCTCAAGAGGTTGTCAAGGATGGTCACAAATCTTTGCAATTTATTCTTGAAGCCTTTCCAAGCGAGTGTTTTATTCTGCATACAAGTAGGTAGTATAATCATTAACAGCAACAATGGCACGCTAAGGGAACTGATGTGATATTAAGAAGAATAAAAAGAAGGCCTCGTGACCGTGAGGCTATCTTTTTCATCAAGCTGCTTTTACGAGAGATGAGTGGTTGAGTTCAAACACTCACACTACATTGCCATAAAACAGTCTGCTCAACTTGGTTAGCTGTGCTAAAATCATAGCCACCCCATGTCCAAATTATTTACTTATTATTATACTGTCTGCTGTAAATACTCAGGTGCTTTTCCAAGTTTTTTTCCCCAACTCATTATTTTCAAAGGAAGAAGACACGTTTCATTTTGCTGCCACTTCTGCCACCAGAAATACAGCTCTCCGGGAACACAGATGTAGGCTTAGGGAAGGTATCATTGAGATCACTAGAGCAATGCGGCGTCACATATTTTAGAAATACTACTCTAAGTGTATCACTACAGTTACTGCTTCAAGCAGTGACCGACACAGAGGGATCCAAGTCTTACACAAAGTGAGCTACTCTCCCAGAGGACACGTACCCATTTTGACTCATTATGGCCACTGCTCCGCACGGCCGTGGTCTGTGCAACAGATACAGCACGCCTAAGCTGTGTGCTCCTTTGGACTAGATATAAGGCACCGGGCAACCAGGAGTCAGTGGCTTCCTGGGAACCCCTCTTATTTTCATGTTTTTGTTTAATCCCTGGGCCGATTCTTTCCTCATGCAACATGAAACTCGGGGATCGATTTCTGCGGTCTGTACCGTGAGTACAACCTTGCTCACCCAGTTACCGGGACTACATGAGGTGAAAAGCAGTTTATCAAAACCTAGCCCTTAAGATGGAAAGCAAATAGAAAATCATCCTATGAAACATGAGACCCCAAAGTGAGAAGAAATAGTTTCTTTTTCACCAATTTAAAAAAAACCCAAACCAAACCAACATACCAAAAAACCAACGAACCAACCAGTGAACTATATCAATTTGCCAGGAGCTGAATCTCCTTACCTGCACATTGCCTTCAGCCACAGGACAGGAAAAAAATGTGCTAACACAAAAGAAGAACAAAAATTGAAAGGGAACAGGGAAATAACAGTTTTGAATGTTATTAATCAAGGGAAGCTGCTTAAGCATGTAAGATAACTAGGTCTTCTCTCCATTCCCATGATAAAAATTTACTCATTTCCAGAGGTGTTAGCAAGTGAGTTGGGGCTTTTTTGTGGGTTTTATTTCTGTTTTTTTTAATTGTGCAGTGCTGGCAGATACATGGCAGTAAAGATGGATGGGATGGGATGTGAAGTATGAGAAGAATAAGAGCAGTGTGTTAAGAAACCTGCTGTGACACCAGGAAAAAAGGCACAGCCCCCATTATTACAAGGTCACAGTTTGGCCACCTCTACAGAGCCTTGCATCAAAAATAGTCATTCACTGGGCATTTTGCTTCCATCCATTTCTTTCCTAACTGTTAGTATTAATGTTTTCCCCAACTGATTTACATCTCTGCTTAGAGCAAGCATTCTTTCCCGTGGTATGAACACAAAAACAAGGAAGAGAAAAATATATAATATGACTCAGAACCATTGCCAGACTCAAATATTTATTCTTCCTTCAGGCGTTGATTACACCACTGTACCACTGTACCACCTCCTGTAAAGTTATTTAAATCTCTCTCATATCCTATTCCATTACTTTTTTTTTGGATGCTTATTATTAGGAGGATCTCTTCCAGGCTGCTAGCATGAGAACATGTCATCTCACCTTTTTTTAAAAAAATCTCCTACACGTCTACATTCTTCTTCACACCTCTAGCCCTTAATTTAAAGAGCCCAATTTGACACTGACTCCTCTCTGAAATAGCACATTCTTTATTTATAGGTTTGCATGAGTTTTCTATCTTCAGGGTAAGTAATAGGGAATAAGGTGACAAAAAGAATTAAAATAAAATCAGTTGGACAATTTGGAATAATCTCCTCCTACTCTGAGTGGTCAGTCATTGACTGCATGGTGGCTTTGAAGGAACAGGGCAGGAGGAGCTACTTCAGCTCATGAATTATGCAGAAGTCTGTCCCAGAGCTGAATTAGGCAGAGGGCAAGGCGAGAGTCTTAGTTCCATGTTTGGGGATGGGAAGGGGGAACAGAAAAATGAGTCAGCAACAGGGCTGGAAGAGATTGATCAAAGTTCCCGAGTTAATCAGTGGCCAAGTCTACATCTCCTTTTCCTGCTCTCTGAAAGCGAGACTGCTGTTTCCTTATCTGACTCTAGAGGACATCCAAATGTACTTAAGTTTCAAAGAGGTCAACGTCTTTCTGGAAAGGACAGTTCTAAGAACAGACAGTAAATATAACTCATTTACAGCAACTAATTCATTTGTTGCCAATTGCCTTATAATCTTTTTTAATCAATAGCTCCGAAGCAAAGCAAGGTTGCAAGACAGAGCTCACACTCTACAGGAGGACTATGGCTTTTAAAAATATGCGCACAAAGACTCAATCCTGAACTAACGGCATTCCTGGGGTACGCGTTGTAACAATTCACACCAAAGAGGAAGGACCGTTTTGGCATTAGAAGAATTCCTGGGACTAGGGAGGCTGAGGTCCACTTTCCAACTCTGTTCGGAGTCGGTCATCTTAGGTGACTCTGCCAAAACCACGTGATTTCCCTGTAACTCCAGCATGCCTCCATAAATCAAGGATAACCACAATTCTTCCCTGCCCCTCTGGGACTGCTGCATGGTTGCACTCACCAAAACACTGAGCAGCAGCAACAGTGCAGGATATTTTGGCTGCACAGGCAACTGATCCATTCTAGGTGGTCCAACCCCCATAGCTGCAGAGCTCAGATAGCAATGGTAGACCCTCACCCTGCACGGAAGGGTGTCAACAGCCCTCCCCTGCTTTTACATGGTAACTCCCATGCCAGTGCCAGCCCAGGGAATAACACAGGGAATAACGTTTGCCTGCAAGGGCAGCATTGACTGCATGACCAGCCACTTGGTGCTTGTGGAGGAAATGGTGACAGGCCAGACAAATGGCCTCAGGTGACCGGCTGCTCCATGTCAAGGCATATTACAGCTCACTTTCAACAGCCCCAGCAAACACACACACAAACATATTTATATCCATGCTAGCAAGAAGCGATATGCCAATGCTTACACCTGCAAATGGAAACCAGCACCTCTTTTTCAAACACCAACAAGCTCCTAGGGATAACCTTTCACAAATAAACAACCTGCTCCGCTCCGAGAGGGATTTTATAAAGAACAGAGATTACAATGGGCTTAATCATGATTAAACACTGATCTGGCTCAATCTACTCAAAAGCACACAAAAGATAAATAAAAAACCTCCAGCAGATGCATTTCATACTGGAAATTCTGGAACCTCAATTGACGTCATACTTTTTATGTTCAGATAATATCTGGAGGAAACAGTACACTGGATCAAGAAAACAAAAGCAAATTTCTAGTTAAAATTCTCCATGCTCTGTGTAGAAAGAAGGCTACAGCAGGGAACGCACAGCGCAGCTCAGCATTTTACAAACTCGTTTTTGACTGTCGCTGAAATTGCACTATCAGAGCGACGCAACTAGAAAGAAAGAAGCAGTCCCTTTTGTCCTCATCTCCTGGGTCCTACCCTGTAAACTGGGCAACATTAGTCATTGCATCTCCCCTCAGACAAAAGCTGCTTCTGATCGATGACAGGCAGGTTAATTTCCTTTTACTAAAATAATGCCACCTCCTCAGTGTCACCTCACTTGTGGTGCATTGATTCCTCAGGCACAGTATGAACATTCTGCATGATGGGAAGAGGTTGCACCTAGTGAATATCTCCCGAATACAGACATCTGGTCTTTCCTACGGGTGAGGAAACCCAGGAAACAGATTCCACATCACAGGAGACAACTCCAGCCATTAGTAGTGCTGAGGGAGGTGGAAAAAATTAAAAAATGAGCACAGCTCATTGCAAGGGACTGCTTGCTTCCAGTGCTAAGCTTCCCATTTCATTCAACAGGCTGATCGGAGTTTTCTCATTCTATCATCCCGACTCTTCATGTCCACACCAGCAGAAATACCCAATGGATGACCACGAAACATTTGGCCAGTGGACACAAGGGATCCCTTCCTATACTAAGACGGCTAGAAGCTACGTCGCTGCCTCTCCTGGTGCCTTGCTAATGTACTCTGTGTTTCACAGCTACAGGACATCTACTTCCGAACGCCAGGTGAAAGATTTTCAATCCCTTTTGATTTGTGACCTCCAAAATTTCTCCAGTGAAGGTGAAAATCCCCATACAGACAGCGTAAGCCTACTGATAATTACTTGGTTCTTCTCACTTGCTTTTCACTGACCTCTTGGACATAGCTCATGGTGCATAAATTTGACATCATTTGTCACAGACAGACCTTGAGAGTGAAACCTGTGTTACTTATCCTCATTTTCAAGCTGCGATTTATCAGCTTCAAGAACATCATCCCTGAACAAAATCACAGTTCTCACCCCAGCTCCTACCATGCTTCAGCCCACCCCGCATATCTCTCATGCCAGTCAAGACAGATCACTTCCAATTTCAAGCAGAACAAGCACCACTTTGCAGATGAACTCCACACTTTCACGAACTGCTGAATCAGAGTTATGCGATTTGCATTTCCTAGATGAGAAGCTAACAAACTCCTCCATCTTCAGGGTCAAGTGGACAGTCCTTTCTCATCCCCAGTAACAGCAGGTGCACTTGCTTATTAATATACAAATAGGAAACTAATGGGTTATTGCTGCTTGCTCCCAAAGCAGGCTTACCTTATAAAAAGCCATCAGGGCATTACTAAATACAGCATTGTTCTACAGATTACTTAACTTTTCTCAGTGACCTGTCTCTGAAGGAGGAATTATTTCAAGCGCCCATGCTAACACCTGAAAGGCGCGGGGGGGGAACATTTGACAGAACGCAAAGAATATATTTATTTTTCTTACAATATGGATGACTCTTCCCGCACATCCTATTGGCATCAAGCACCAATCATTTTGGCATACTTGTTGCCTGTGGAAAAGGACTACAGATTTAAACTCTAAACCAGCAACCAATGTGAAATGTCACTTGGCTAGGCAGTTCAATCTGCTAATTACTTAAGCAGATTTATTTTTAAACTATAAAAACAGCCTGTTCCTCAGGAGAATTATTTTTTCCCCTTCCCCAAATAAACACGATTAACACTTGCCAAGTAGAGTTCTTCATCTGCAATTAAGGACTTCCGAAAATTAAACCAAGTAAAGTACTCAAAAAACCACGTTGGGGCAAGCGTGTCCCTGGGGGTCTCTCCCAGAGCTGTGCTTCTGGAAGAGGAAGAGATGCTTCATACAGGACACAGTGCCAACAAACCTGCATGCCCCAGATACTTCTTTCTAATGCCTGAGTGGCCTTGAACCCTTGTGGAGACGAGGCTGTCATGACCGCAAGCCCTCCCTTAGCATCTCGCTGTCTGTGTTCGTTACTGCCCCTGGCAAACGGCACCAGCACTCGTGAAGTAAAGGCACACCAGCCACGCAATCCCACGGCAGCCGAGACAAGCTCAGTGAGGAGGCAGGGAGAAGCAAACAAACAGATCGATTTGAAGGTTCAAGGTAAGACAAAATGCAGGTAGCCACGCGCTTTGTTTTAAGCTGCTGGTGAGACCGCTCATGTGAAGCATGTCCTGGAACGGGACTGATGGGCTACGGCCAAAACAAACATAAACAAGCCCGTCTCTCACCCAGAATTTTCTCCAGGTAAAAACTCTTTTTATTCTTAAGTGACCTGGTCCTGTTTCACCGAGATAAAGTATTTTCCCATTCCTCTTAATGACAGCAAGTGTGGTGCTGGGGTCCAGCTCCACAAGCAGCACCCCGCTTCTGCAGTGCTTACTGGTGCCCGTGGTACCCCAGAGGAACAAACCAGCTGATGAGCACCATCCAAGGGTCAGACAAGCTTGTCCCGAGCCAGGACGAGCTGTAATTAAACCCAGCCAATCATCCCATCTGTCTCAGCAATCCCAGGCATAAATGCAGTCGAGTGTGGTAGATCTTTGGCTTAAAGTATCATTTTGGCCAAATTTGAGATAACATTAGGGTTTAGGAAATTAAACAAATAAGGTCTTTGCGTGACACGAAGCTTCTCACGGTGTGATCAATTTATTTTCAATGACCAAGGTGGCAAAAACATTTAAAGATAATAAAGTATCTGAGCTAGTCAGAATGGTATTAAACCCTTTTGCTGTAAGCAATCAGTAAATAATTGATGTGCAGCTTCTGAAGCACAGCAGCGCTCCACTATACGAGGGCAAAGCTTTCCGCGACATACCCGCAGGGGGTTGCCATTTTCTCAAGACCCCAGCGGTTCAAGTAGGTTCTCCCAGCCTGCGGCTTCATGTACCTCACCTCCCAGACTGTCATCCTGTTCCAAAAAGGTAACGGTCACCTGTGTTTTGCAGTGCCAGATACTTTTCTGATACTGTCTCAAGCCCTGGTTCCCAAGAGACTAACTACACATGGGCATAACTTCAATGTGATTTGATTTAATGGAGCTAGTCTGAAGCTCTAACACTAGTGTTTGCCCGTAAGTCTTTTCAGAGGGCACTGCTGTTCACCAGCGTCCTTCTACTCACTCTGGGTTTCCATGCACGTATCAAAAATACCTAACACCACTTTCAAAGCTGAGCATTGAATTTTAGAAATAGTATGGTAACAAAAGTTCAAAACCATCTATGACAGACTAGAAAGTGTCCTATAGGAAAAACATTTTTAGGTTATCATGTCCATAGCTATCTTAAAGGAAAATTCCCCACAAAACCCAGAAAAATCAATTTTGCAATGAATATTAAAATACTATTATTTAATAATATATTCTGCATTCCCACAATATAATGCGGATAAATAATGATTTATGAACACAAAACTCAGCATGTGTTCTCAAAATCTGACTCTGCAAGCAGGCAGGACAAGAGATTTTGTTCTAGTCTACTTTTTTTTTTTCCCCCTCCTGTACTTAAAAAATAAAGACGGCATATTTCTTTGAACTTACATAATTCCACCCTGTTATTTTCCAGAGGGCTAAACTGGCCTTTTAAATTCTTTAAGCTTGGCATTGTATGAAAGCAGATATCAAATATTCAGAGAGCTCAATTTAGAAAGATCATTTTTCTGAGGCCGAGCCTTTCTGAAGAGCTTCCTGCAGAGCTCCAGACAATGCCTCAAGCAGCCATTCCCACCAGGCTGAGGTCACTCACCCTTGCCAAGCCATGTTTTAGGAGGCGTTGGGCCAAAGGGAGGTGCAGGCCAGAGAGAAAGGTGAGAAGTGTACAGGGTGTGAGGTGCCAGAGAAGCCGACTGCTGCAAACGACAACAATTTGTGAGTATTAACCTGTTTTGCACAGCGAGTGGTTGGGAACCGTGTCTTCTCTGCATGCAGAAAACTACAGTATCACCTGCCTCATCCTCTGTCGCTGCCTTTTAACAAAATCCCCCTCTTCGGGTCCAAATCTGAGTTCACCAAAGCCAGTGAAGAGATGCCGCTCCTGAATTAACTGTGCTGTACACAAGACCTCTGCGAAACGCATCTCCAGTCAGTGGCAGAGCACAAGGCTGAAGCACCCGCTGCTGCTGGATTTCATTTTACCCAGTATTTCTAGAGTGCCCAGCAGACACAGCCATGGCCATCTGGCTTTAACACAGTGCTGCAAGACCTTCTCCTTCACACAGACAGGAAGCGCTCGAGGCAGGAGAAGGTTTCCTCCTTCCTCCCCAAGCTTTGCCAGGTCACTTATAGTTACAGAGGGGCTGCCTGGGTCAGCAGCATCTCAATGCCTGCCACAAGGCAGCAGTTTTCCCAGCAGGGCTCTGAATCTAGATGTTTTCTTTGAATCTCTCATATTTCCATGCTGCCTCCTGGCTGGTTCCTTGGTCTTCTGCAACAGGGTAGGTTTAGACTGGACATTANATGATTCTATGATTCTAGAGGAAGGAGCTGGTGCAGAAAGTGAAGGGAACCCACCGGTCCCAGCGTGGGCACTGGGAGTCAGTCCTACCCTCCAGGCCAGCAAAATCATAAAACAATACGAAATATAACATTTGGGTCTAGGAAGGAAAGGATCTATAGGGTACCGCTGCATTTGCAATACCCTTGGCTGAAGAGCAACATTGGGCTTTATTGTTTACAAACCCTCTAGCCTTTTGTGGCTACTGGTTTTGCTGGGGTTCTGCAGGTGGGATCTCAGGATGCTGAGGCACTGGCACCTTGGCTAAGCCAATGGTTGGTCTTAGGTGCTGGACTAGGGGGATGTGCCTCCTGAACAGAACCACACTGCTTTGGATGCTGGAAGCCATCAGCTCCTCACAGCTCCTCCTTTCTGCCCCCGACACAGCCCAGCCCAGGCTGTTTGCAAACCCCGCCATCCCTGGGAGGTTGATGGATGGCACAGCCCTCAGCTCCCTGGAAGGCCAGGCTTAAAGGCAGGCCTATCCCTGCGCAAGGCAGCCAAGAGAAAAGCTCGGGCTAACGTGCACCACGTACTTGGATTGTGGTGTTAGGGCTGATGTTGCATAGCTAGCTGCTTTGATTCTTTCATCACTAAATTAAACTGCCATTCCTCCAAGGCACGTCCTGCCATTCTCCCAAACTGGATGCTCCAAAGGGGCCCCTCTTTCTGCTTCAGACATTCATCGCTGTTGGTTCAAATCATCTACTTATCCTAGCTGATAGCAAGGAACTAATTTCAGGAAAGTTTATATGGGCAGACCAGAGGCACTGCTTACTCGAAGCCCATTGTAAAATCAGAAAACACCAAAAGCATGCGGTCAGCTTGGACAAAAATACCACCCCTCTGACTTCATGTACTGTGTAGCTGTAAAGATTTCCTGGTTTATACTGCATGGTTTTCCATACAGTCAGGAAGCCCAACCAACAGAGGGCTTTAAGAGTGCTGTTATAGTACATGTGTTATGACAGTTGTATCAGATATATTTTTAAATACCTTTTCCAGCGCTTCTCTATCGACCAGCTCCTGCACAGCCAAAAGCTTGATGCTGTAAGAAAAAACAGAGAGGAAAAAAAAGAATGAATCGCTCCATTGCAAGCATTACAGAAACACAAGTAAGAGCAGAACTGAAGCTCTCTTTTTATCTTCTTACTTCACAAAAAGGGTCTATAAAGGTACACATACAAAAAGTGCTCAGGATATAATAAACTAAAGCAAGAGAGAACCAGTGTTACTCTGTTTGCTTTGATTTAGCTCTCTCAAAAAGATTTTCTGGTTTCCAACTTACAAGCGTATCAGAATTCACCTTACAGAGAAACTGCATTAATCATTACATTTTTAATATCAACCCTTCTGTGACACTTTGAAAGCAGATGAAACTTGAGAGATGCCCAGACCATCACCAGTTACACCTATCTAAAATTAAGAGCATGACAGGGAGGACCTAGTGTCATTTCCCTGTTCTCTTCCATCGTTGCAGATTTTAAAATCCATTTGATGCCAAACTCAACCTTTCAGTCTTTTCTAGGCAATTCAAAACAACACTGGCTTTTCCATGGATGGAGCCCACCAGACTAGGCAAGTCTAATTACTGGATTAAGTTAAAAACGTGCAGGAGGCACCCTTCCCTGAAGGGGTGGAGGAGCACCATGGGCGTGCTCCTTGTCCCCCTGCACTCGCCATCAATGGTCCAGAGCAGCTGCCTTGGCCAGAAAGCACAAGGAATTAACAACACGATCACTTACAGAGATGGGAACCTGCTTTAGGATGGCATGGTTATGATTCAGCCCACCTAAACTTTAGCTCTCTCCAGCTTTGGTGCCTAATTGAAAGTAGTGTGAGATATGCTATGTGGTCAATGAAACGAGAGAGGGATCTCACCTTCCCACGGCAGTTCATCCCACCTATCCCGGCATCATTCCCTACGTCCTCCCACAAGGGCAGAAGCTGCTGTCACACTATGCTGCCCCAAGTCAGGCTTGTAGAAAGCTGGCAGCCTTTTTACCCATGGAGTAAACTAGTATTACAACTCTGACTGCTCCCTTTCCTTACCAAGTCGTAACACCAGTCACTTAATATATTATCCTTGGACTCCAGAGGATAATTTCCTTTACCCACGGATACAAAAACATCTGCATGGCAGTGGAAGAATCAAATGATGCATATAAATATTGCTTAAATGACTTTCATGACTCTCTAGACAGACACAGCAAAGAGCCAGTATAGTTAAAAGCTCATATTCAAGACTGTGAGAACAGTTGACGTAGAAGTCCGCCAAAGGACTTAATTTGCCATGTACTACAAGGAATTTTATTCGCCTTTCAAAACCTCAGAGCAATGTTGCATAATTCTTAAATGTCCACGGACATCTTATACATTAATTATGTACGTCCATCCTGTAACAGCAGCTGGCAAAACACAGCTTTAGTCCTGTCCTTCTACTGTGTTACGATGCTTTCCACTGCAGGTATTCACTGCCTAACCCCTAAACATGAACGTGCTTTTACTTCAATGTACTTCTAGTTTTCAGACGTCTTCAAAACATCGTAAAAAGCCTATATCCAATGAATTATAAAATAGCCCCAGACCATATATTTCAGTCCATAGAGGCTATTATTACTAAGACAGAGAGGGTGGAGATGGTTCAGAAAACAACAGGGTAATCAGGAAAAAGAAAAAGGTATTCCATTAAAGCCCAACCACTACAGTAGCAGGGGGCACATGACCTTCTGTTGCCATTTGGTGAACACGCTAAGCTGCACACAAACATTCAGCCGAACTGGAAGGCACTTAGGGAAAGTACAGAGCCAATACAAGGTATTTTTTAATATTAGTTTCCTTGCAATTCAGCCAGCAAGAAATATAAAGGGTGGATGGGCACCGAGCAAAGAAGGCACCTCCATTTAAAGAACACTGCAATGTTGTGTCCAACCCTGGGTTTCAGAAGGAGCCTAGGCTGATGCATCTTGGAGAGCAAAGTCCATTAACACAGGCAGTAGCCATGCAGCCACGACCAAGGCCTGTCTTTGAATTCAGGCCTCACTTCTCAGTTTTGGATGCCCCACCACTTTGGAAAAACCCAGGATGGGTGAGAGGGGGGTAGTCCAACACGCATGTGGGGGCATCCAGGATGCTCACAGCCAGCTGGGCTGCTGCAAAGATTGCTTCAGGTCCGTGTGTATGTAGTAAGATCTAACATTTTGCCATTCCCTTCTGCAAGCTGTACAACAATGTGGGGTTTGTTATGCAAATTACTTTTGTCTTTTTTTTCTTTTGAAGCCAGAGACTTTTTGATCACTTAATCATCAAAAGGTAGAACTTATCAATCAAGGCTGCTGGCACTTCTACCAATTGACTGATTTATTTCTAGAACGTTAATTGTGGACTATCTGACACTCAATAGCTGCAGAAGAAAGATGTAGACTGTCCCAAATGCAAGTACTGTTTTCATCAGAGATCATTATCTTACTGTTCAAACCTACCCTCCTTCCCATTTACACCAGTAAAGCCCCGCAGGAACTCCTTCAACTGGTATGTTTTTATTTGAAACAAAGTGTACTGAGTTACACAGAAGCAAGTAATAAAAGGGGGACCAGGAATCTTTTTACTATATCTCATTATCTTTACAGGAATGCTGTACTCTTGTTCAGAGGTGAAGAACCCATACAAAAAGTTTACATCCTGCCGAGATACTGCATATGCAGGGCCAGAATCACATCCAAATTCCATGTTGTTACATGATTTGCAACAACATTTGTTTGACTCTTGGTGAGAGAAAGACTTTCCTATCCTGTTATACATTTACAGAGATCAATGTTTGCCCAGTACTTTACTTTTTTTCTCCTCAGCTGACACCAGGTATTTTTTCTGGGTCAAAAGGAATTAGCCAATGCAAATATCAGCCTTCATACAACCAGCTGTAAGATGCTTCTTTCCTTGAAGCACCACCACGGCTACTGCCTCTGCCCACTGGATTACAGTCCACTACCTGGAAAATTGCTCTTGATAGCCAGTTATTTACTGTTATTTCTTCCAGCAATTCCAAGCAACATTTGTATGTCCTACTTCTGGCCATGTCAGCTTGGAAATGCACCTTCTTTCAAGGCTGCTGCTTTGGGGGGGTTTGATGCTTTGAAAAAAATAATCAGGCTGCTTATTTAGGCACTACATCAGCACATACAAACACTGAAAGCAGCTCCTAACTGTGTATGCTGCTTGTAGCTTATGTGTTCACAAAGGATTTCCCAGCAGATGGGAATATAGCTACTCAGTAACTGAGAGAGAGGAAAAGATCTCTAATAAAGCAGAAATGCAAAGAGAGTTACCAGAAGCCAATGCTGAAGCCCTAGGTCTTGCTGTCTACAATACACCACTTACGCACTCTGTTTATATACCGCGGTGTCATTTCTTTCATCCTCACCTGCCGTATGTGAACACTAACTCATTAATAAAGTTGCAGAAAAACATATTTTCTGAAGAAACCTTTTGGTTACTGGAGCACTTGCTCTTATCTACCAGCTTTAAAATATACCGGTAATAAATCTGTACTGCAAGTAACTATATCAGCTTGATGAAAATGGTCCTGGTTGCATCTGAAACCGTATGAGGAACACTGACTCAATTACACGATCTGTTTAAATAAAGCGATTGAAATTAATATCCTGGCACCCCAGGCACACTCAAAATACTTGAAAACATGCAGTGATCAGGATGAAGGACTCTCCTCCAGCAGTAAAAATATGCAAACATGATGTGGTGTCAAGGAAACACATGACTCCCTCTTTTTTTGGCTGTGGGTGATGCACAGCATTCTCCTCTCAGGGAATTCCTTTTGGTTTCCAGAAGATGAGTCATGGTGCTGAGCGAACGCCTATAGCTACAGCACATTCCTACTCCTCAGGGTAGCGTTGCAATCCTTTCCTCAAAGTCAACTTAAAAACATGTAGCATTGGGTTCCTCTCTCTAAACCCACGTACCCGGGAATAACTTAAGCCTTTTTAGCAACCTTTTGCAACACTGCAAATTTGCTGATAGGTCCCCCGCTTGTTGGTGCATTCCTATTCACGCGAGCCATGATTGCATTTTATTTGCATTGAGCTTCACTTCCCAGCTTGCGTTCGCATTGCTCACAAAATCGCATCTGCTCTTGCAACAGGGGACGTCAGCGTTTTCCTAAGAACTACTGCAGGGTCATCTGCCTGCAAACCAGCGAACCTATGGCTCTGCAGCAAGGCAGATGGGATAAACAGGAACCACCACACAAGACAGATCCAAGACCACAGACTCATACGTCTAGGTTGGAAGGGACCTTTAAGATCATCAAGTCCAACCATTAACTTAACACTGCCAAAACCACCACTAAACCAATGCAGAATGCACCTGAGGTCTTCACCTGAGGAGGAGAAGCTGCTTCCCTCAAAAACACCTTGAAGGGTGCTCTAGCACAGGGGTAAAGAGGATTTAGGATTACAGTCAGTTTCTGGATGAACCTTGCACAGCACTGCACTTGCAGCCACTATGGACACATGTCACCAAGCTGCCGCTACCAAGGGAGAAGGTCTCCAGAGCAGAGCCCTGTGTCAACACGCACAGCGACCTGCATCTGCTGAGCTGAGCCTGGAGTGGAGCTGAGGTTCTCATTCAGTCCAGAACCCAGTAAATTAGGGAAAAAGGGAAAGAGGAGGGGGGAAAAAAGGGAAAGAGCAAACACTTGGCCTCAAAACAGCATCCTGCAGAAGGGGCCAGGTGAAGGTAGAAGAGCAAGACCCCAGCTGGAAGCTGGCACTCCCAGCACCCTCCTTCAGCTCACCGCACCTTGTTAGCCAGCAAACAGCTGGTGCACAGTAGTCTCCAGGCATGCCAGCACAGCTGGATTTACTAGCTTTGTTTCTTCTTGCCGGCAGCCAGCCTCCCTCCTCAGCCTGGAAGAGCAGAGCTGCCTGGGCAGCCAGCGCTGCCCAACTCCTGCCTGCGGGATGGTACGGCACGTGGCTCAGAGACAGTCTTCAATGACCCAGGTTTGTCACCCAGCAGCAAGGTGAACTGAATATTGCTCTCAATTCGCTTCGCAAGCTTATACGTCTTTGCCTGGGCCCTGTGTTTTTCCAAAAAAACTCATGCTTTCTATTAGTCAGTGCATAAGCCTGACTAAAGTTAACAACATGAAGAAATGCCGTTTGGCTTCTCTTACTTTTCTGGCTCCTTCTTCAGCATACAGCTGTGCCGAATCACGCTTCAGCTAGACTCACAGACATTATTATAAGTAGCCTGTGCAAAACCCACTCAACCCCAAACCGTTATTTTGAGCATCATTAAATCATTCCCCCTGCCCTCCCTGTCAGCCCATAAACTTTTCCCCTTTGTTCTTGAGATAAGATCCCACAGCCACATTATGGTGAAGTTTTATGGATGACTTACATATCCACGAGTGGAGCATGGATGCACGTAACAGAAGTGCCCCCAACTCACTTTGGGGTTAATTAACACAAAAGAAGAGGAAGAAGACCCCTTGGGTCATCAAATTTCTATGCTAAAATTGTATTTATGTATCTACGCAAACTGACCTCACTCATAAATCAGTTCTGCTCTACAAGGTGGGCATGAAACATGGGAGTTGGAAGAAAAAAAGCCCCCCAAAAATATATATATAAATGCGTCTGAGCTGTGCTAGCAGCCCTTGGAACCTGGGAAGGAGCACTCCCGATCATCCACCTACTCTCCCCATGCTCGACCTCAGTCCCCTGCTCCCCTGCTACAAGGCCACGCTCTGTTTCACCACCATTCACATCGCGGCCTGCAGCCCCCATTTTTCCTTTGGCGTTGGCCAGGTGACAAGGGTGAGTAACGATAAGGATAGGGAAGCGGCCATCGCGGGCATGTGCTCACTGCGAGGGCTGTGGAGCACCCCCGCTGTAGCCAGCTGTCAACTGCCTGACATTACTGGCTGTGATTAACTGTTTTCTAATTGCTTTAGGCACAGGCAGAAGCTTATGCACCAAGCACGTGCTGCTTTGGGAAGCACATGAAGGATAGGGAACGATAACAGCCAAAAAATGACAAACACAGAAAAATATATATCTTGCTGCTTAAGCAAATAGGGGGTACTTAGAGTGGGGTTTTTGGGGGGTTTGGGGTTGTTTTTTTTTGTTTGGTTGTTTGTTTTAAGTATAGAGCGCTGCTGACATTTGGAGTTGTCCCTTGCTGCTAATGAGACCCGAGGCTTGGTTTCTTGACTTTGCCCACCCAAGTGATGATTACCTTGCACAAAGGCAGGTGAAAGAATGTCCGGCTCCCACCCACAGCACCAGGGACTACACTTAACAGGGTGAGATGGCTGAGGAGCAAGTCTCTGAGCACTGACTCGAGCCCCAGCCTTGGGGGGCTGTGGAGCAATCTGTGCTGCTCCCTCCTCAGGGCTGCTCACACCGACCGGGGCCTCTACAGTGAAGGAGTAACCTAAGACGTCCATCAATGCATGCACTGTGAAAAAGCATCTAATTTTTGCTGCCATACCCCATTTACAAAGTTCTTTTTCCCCCCAAGACCCTGTTCATTCAAACCCCAGTAAAAACAAAAGCAGACGGAAGAAAGAAAGAAAAAAAGTATGCTTAATGACTTTCAGCCTCATAAACTTCCTCCGTCTACCCCTATAAAGTCTGACAAGGAAATAAAATCGGTTTCTCCTTTTCCACTAAAAGCATCTGCGTCTTCTCAATCACTCCTTAAATGGAAGGAAAAATCGCGTCCGCCGCCACGTCTTAACGGCTGCTGGAAGCCACCAGAGAGCTTACGAAGTAAGCTGACAGGCTTGGATGGGAATACCATGCCATACTGCTTTGGGACTAGCTGCCAGCTAATGACACAACAAAATGATTTCTCAGGAAAAATGTATCTGCAGTAAGTAGAAATTAGGATAAAATCAGGGAGCTCCTTTTCCTTTAAAAAGCCCTATATATTTACTTTATATATATCTATTCCAAATTTTATATATGATTTTATAAAAAAAATATATATAACACAATATATATGTAAATTTATTAAGGGTTACTTTTTTGCAGTTTCCTAGTTCAGATGAAAGTAGCTGTTCTTCGATGTCTAGCCATCATCGATTGACCTGCACAATGGTTTGAAACCAAAAAGCAGATGAAGGCTCCGCAGCTGGGAAGGGAACCAGGAGTAAACAGAAGGAGCAGAGAAGCTGAAATCCATCACGCAAATTGGCGGCATAGTGCAGACCGGACAAACACTGTTCCCCTGGTGTTTGCATTTGCGGATCCTATTACATTATGTGAGTGGTTGGAGTATTTGTCATGGGGAGAAAGGAAACTGTAATGGAACTAAAAGGGGGAAAACATGAATTATGGATGGTTACTACTGAGAGTTGAAGGGGGGAAACTGCAGCATTACCCCAGCCAACAGGCAGGAGGCAACTGATACAGTTCACTCCTTTCTTTTTCCATTTCAGTGGTTCCCTGGGTCCAGGGATGCTCTCTCAGTCCTCTCTCGCACACAGTTCTCTCCTTGCTATTCTCTTTCCTACATCTGCGGAAAAGTCATCATTTTGCAGGACCTACGAACTTTGCATCAAGGGTCTGATTTATGTTCAACTGACGCTGCGGTTTCAGCACGCCTGTATCATTGCAGGAACAGTGATTCATAAACCCTGGACTCTGTGTATTCCCAATGCCTGAGTGCAAAAAGGGAGGTTGCAAAAAGAGCAGGCTTCATCCCAGCACTCTGGAAGGGAGTAATACATGCTCACCCAATGACCCAAACCATGACCACTAGCAGAAAGCATTGAATGCCCACATATAACGAGACCTGGAAGCCTTCTTGACCTCCTCCATGGGGACACCCCATTGCGAGCTCTTTCCAAAGGGATGAAATCCATGCTGCTGTGCATACAGACATTTCCTATGTCAGGAAGCAGAGCAGGTCAGGCGTAGTGAAGGTAAGAGAGGAGCTGCTCAAAACTCACAGACTGTGACTTTAAGGAAAGATCATCCTTTTCTTGTTCATCTACCCAGAAAGGATGTCTCCTGAGTTGTGAGGCACTGATCCTCGACAGGATACTTCTGCAAATTCTGGGGCTTTCTATCATAGAGAGGATTAAGAGCAGCAGGGAAGCATCCTATTCACCTTCTCCTCCACACAGAGAATCATGCCTCAGGCCTAATTCTTTCTTTTTTCAGGTAAGGCGGAAGGAGATGGGACATCATCTACTCATTTCCCACTTGCATAAAGTCTCCCTTTCTGAAGATTCCCTCCAACTTTTAAACCAGAGGAAGTGCAGAAGGAGCATCCTTTTGGTTGCATGCAGCATGCATGCGCACATAAATACTCACCATTCATTCATTATTACGTTCATACAGATTTGCTATCCCGTCTCAATTTGGGGTGCAGAGTACTGAAGACACTAGCCCAGAGCTAACTGCACTTTTGAGAAATGCTTTTATTGCTAAAATAAAGGCCATTCAGCGGCCTTTTCTTTTGTCATCCTCTTATTCTTCTTTCCTATCTTCCTCCAGCTCTCTCTCTGCAAACTGCTGCAATGCCAGGAGAGTGGCAGTAGTTAGAAAAGTAAGCGTCATGGAAGAGTTCCAAGGTCCTCAGAAGAAATGCTGGTTATTAAGCGCTGATACACGTTGCACTTGATTGAACATAACCAAAGCTGATTCCTGAGAGGCAAAGGTTAATTAGACAAATGGCTCAAAAGGATCAATCTGTTCTAACTCATTATTTGTTGATTTTTTTTTTAAATTTTAAGAGAGTTTAAAATAGAGTAGGCAGCTGAAAATAACCCCCAAATTCCCAAACGCATGAGATAAAACCACGGAAGGCCTGAGACTGCCAGTAACATAACGATTACAGAGTAGTAGCCTAATGAATAAAGAACAAGCAAATCAAATATCTATATTAAATTATAGTGAATGCAGCAATCTTCTTTGCATGTATCTACTAAGGGGGGGCCAGGTACAAACAGTGGCAATGCAGCTTAACTTCCAACATCATTCAAAACGCGGGGTGACAATCCAGGAGGCTTCTCTGTCACTCCCATGCTGAACACTTCACTACATGATGATTCAGGCAGCGTAAGAGAATACTATTGCAAGTGGAGGGGGAGAAATAATCCGATGACCGTTATATTTACTCAGAACCAAAAACCAGTGGCCCGTACTAAAAAATGGAGGGAGTAGGCTTTTAGGTTACTTATATTGTGATAAAATGTATTTTCCTTCTTCCACATTGGATTTCTTACTATATTTAGCTTAGGGTAATAATGTCTCCCTTCAAACCGGTTCACTTTATGTACAGTGGTTTTGAAATTAGGGAAAATGCTCTGTATGATGTTCACAGTCTTAGGATTTTTTTTATTTTTATTTTTCAGTTTTTCAAAGGATGCCTGTTTCCTTATAATTCTGCAGGAAGAGAGATGCTCACAAAGAGTTTTGTGTTTGAGGCAACATTGATTTCTTCTGAGTCATTAAAACTGGACATGGGCAAGTTATTTAACTCGCACTGAATTATTCAAATCTGTCCAACAAGGGAGGAGACCAACACTGAAAACAAAAATTTAGAAGCTCATAAAAATCAAAGGTGACTTAGAGATTCCAAATATAGGCATTATATTATAGTGTAAATGGTGTCTGGCATCTGGCTCTTTTTCTGGATTTTCTGAATCATTCCCTGCTGGGGCAAAGCTTCTTAGTTCCAGAAGCAGCACCTTCTCCATTCCAACCCTTCAGCAATGGAAAAACTGACTAGTCCTTAATTAAATCAAATGGGCACGTTTCGGAAAGAACACGCCACCATGCTACTGTTCTGACATGAAGAACAAAGCTACCAATAAAACTATGGGGACTTGGGATCCAAAGCGATTAATAGGCACACTACTTTAACTCTGTGTCCCTGCAAAACAGACTTGAACTTGTGAAGCAATAAAATGCAATTTGAAATATTTTGCGTCCCCTTTCTCCATCAGGTCTGTGACCCATATGCTATCAAGCTCCTATGTGTCCCCTTATTCATTCTGAGAAACTTAATGCAGTATTACCCTGTCATAGAGCCACACCCTCCTCTCAAAGAAATGGGTTTGCCCAGTTAAAAATCTCACAAAGGAATACAGTGGAAGCCAGTTCATTTTGTTAAATACATGCCCAAGAACAAAGCTGGAGTTTGGTGACAGGAGAACCACAATCAGCTGGTGACATCTTGAGTGCCGGTAAAATTTAGCCTGGCATTATGCAAAGAGTATTAAAGCTTCCCGGCTGAATCTGCATAGAGAACTTCAAAGTCTCTTATAGTATGCTCTTAACAAAGAGATTGACCCTCAAAACTTGGCTCCTACTTCGAAGAGGCTGGCGGAGCACCACAGCAATTGTGCCTTTCGTATGAGCATCATCTTCAGAAGACTTCATGACAAAGTGGAATTGTTTAAACGGCAGAGGAGGCCGAACACCGGGAAGTAAAATAGCAGAACGTACACAAGAGGTGCTTGGAGAGATGCTATGAAATCACTGAGGAGAGGCAGTGCAGCGAGGGGAATGGGGTACTACAATCAAGAGCAGTGCTTTGGTCAAATGTACTTTTCTCTACAGCGCTTTCACGAGCAGCTGATGTTGTCTTAAAAATCCAAAGACATTTCGACAGAAAGGATAAAATGAAGTTCATTGTTACAACAGGTAGAGAATAAAGCTGAAACTGTATTAGCAGACAGCCCGTATGTTTTAAGGTCTTCGCACTGTGTGGCTAAAAGCCAGCCCAACCATGTTTCTAGAGCGGAGATCAGGAAGCTGGTGACAAGACCTTGATGCTGGGGTGCTCTGCAAGAGCAAGGGGCAGGCGTCAAAGGATGAAGAAAAGACTTTGCCAAGGTGACTGAGGCCTTGTTACCATGAGGGGGGAAGAAAAAGAGGGATTTGACAAGATAACATTCCTGCATTACTATTCCGGCAAAAGTCTCCAGCGCAGGCCTAGCTCAACACTATCAAGTTTGCATGTCAACAGAGCTGAGTGTGTCTACTGCACCACAAACATGAATGGCAGCAGGACCCACTGCCAACAACCACGTTGCTCTCTTTATAGCATCTATACCATAGGGGGAAGGAAAGGCCGCAGTGGATGAGACTTCCTCAAAACTGTCACTTGGCTAGCCCACTTAAAGATTACAGAAAACAGAACAATTCGGTAGCCAGGCCTTGAAGGAATAGATGAATGTACATTCCCTCCTCCTAAAACTGAGGTCAATTGCACATTCCAAAATGTGAAGAAAAGAAATGGAAAACTGTGAAAAGAGGCAGGCCAGAGGGAGCAGAGGCAGAAAACCTGAGTTTCGCATACCAGTGAAGATGGCACTCCGCCGTCTGGCATGCATCCGAGCCTTTAACTGTCAGAAACGTCACTGAAGACAACTGAGTAAGGCTCCTGACAGGTGGAATTGATGTCAAGCCATAAAGAATTTTGTTTACGCTGATGCTACACTCTGAGGTGACCCGAAATGCTAAGAATATTGTCGTCAGAAAATAACTATCAGCCAACACTGTGGTCACATCTGCAAGAGGCCACAGAAAGCACAAATCAGATAAAAAAACACCCGTCATGTACATGTAAGAAGTTAAAAGCCTCCTTTCCAAGAGCTAATTACAAAAATATCCTACCAGTTTCATCTACAACATCACATGATACTGCATTAGAATAGCGAATTTAGCTTATGGGGCATTTGGAGTGCCATTTATATAACTTTAACCCAAACAGCAGACTCGACAGTCTTTTTATCAGTCCAGGTATTTTTTTACTTCAATAATGATATTGAAGTGTGATAAGGGCTACACGAAGCTTAAGCCTTCGGCTAGCCAAAAACCACAACCTCATACAGCCTTTGCTCTGAGTATCAGAGTAGCACCGAAAGGTTTTGATTTAAACCTCCAGGGGATGCATCACATAGCTGCAACTCTAATCCGGGAGCGAATGTAATCCTTCCTCAATTCTCAAAGTCAGAAAAAGTGGCTGAGTCGGCACTCTCCCAGCCAACTGCTCTCCTCGAAACAGCCTCTGCTCTGCTTGCTGGCAGAGTTTTCCAGCAGAGCTACACTAAGCAGAAGGGACAGACCACTCAAAGAGAAAGTATGCAACACAGACGTACGGCAGAACAGACTACAGCCTGCTGCCATTCACTTTTTCTACTGCATCCCAGAAAACTCCTAGAGACCGTGTGTGGTAAAGAAAAGAATCCCCCATCAACCAGATCCTGGGTATCTGACTCCAGGAGCACTACAGAACCACAAACACAGAAACGCTGGTCAAAAGACAGCGTCTGATACAACCACCCTCTCAACACGGGACTATCATGAGGTCAGCTGTGGCTTCACCCAGCTGAGTCTTGAAAAACTCTAAAACGCCAAGACTCCATGGCCTCAAGATAACTTCTTCCAGTGCTGCACCAACTTCTGAGCAAGGAAGCTTCTTCTAACATCTGTTCTGAAAGATCCCAAAGCAGCCAATTGCCCACTTGTACTAAAGCAAGGGGTTATTTTACCTGCAGTGCTGGGATTCTTTTGCTGAACTTCATAAGGCTTCTGTTGACCCAACAGAGTTTCTCCAGGATCTTCTGGACTGAAGGGCTACCATCTGCCATGGCAGCCACTCCCACAAATTATGTACTGTTACAGTGCATAATAACTTATTACCCATCATAAAGGACAATTACCCTGTGTAACACAATGATCTTTGTTGACATAGGAGTAGGTTTATCTGACTAGACAAATGGATCGTTTGTTGGGTTTTTTTGAGCCAGGTTCTTCAGAGAACAGAGCAAGACACATAGTAAAGAAGCCAAACAGCTTCTCTGCTTTTTCCCCGACTCTCGTCTCATGTAACAGGATGTCACCACTGTCCATACAATTGTCTCACTTGGTGGTTCCCAAGCTTTCTGAGCCATGAGCTGCTGTCAAGACTGAAGCTGCTCTTCATGAAGATTACACACTGTTGTGAAACTTTTGACCAAAAGACACTACAGAAGGGATGTCTCACCCACCATGAAACCACAGTCACGTCGGTCACACCTCAGGAATGGAGGAGGCGAGGGGCAACTAATCCTTTATTTGAGCTTCTGCTGAGCTCCTAACCAGCGTGGCATTTTCTGGCATGGGCTTATTAATGTGCCATGTCAGCAACTCCCTTGAAACAAGCAGAGCAGAAGGTTTTCCCCTTGTTCCAATATGTACTTAGAAAATAGCACAGTTGAGTTATTTTACATTCACGTATCACAGTAGCCTTTTTGTTCTAGTGTCTCATGACTTTGAGATCGGAACGAACCGCATTGGTTAAGGAACCTCATTAAAGAGACCTATTTCTTCTACAGAAGAGGAAGAATCTGAAGTTTATATTATGGAAGATATCACTAAAAGTTTTAAATTGTGGAATGACCAGTTTCAAATCAAGAGTGTCGTATGGATACATACACAGAAGCTTGTGTCAGTAGCAATAATGGGTACTGTTGCAAAGGCGGATTAACCATCTTTCAATTAATGACTGCAAAAAAGTCTGTGTAAATGGGACGCACAGTAAATGCGTCCCTGCAGCTGAGTACTGTACACAGGAGCAATTTGTGACTTTCTCACTTACTTATGACAAATACCACCACTGCATTTTTCAGAAAAATAAGGAAAAAGAAAAAGAAATTCACCGAAGTGTCAGTCTCCAGGTACTCCAATCCGATAAGGAATTACGTGGCGTGGCTGGACCTCATCAGGTGGAGCAGCATCTTGCTGAAACGTAACAGCACTGCCTAGGCACCCTGCTCCAGCACCGGCACCATGACCATGATGGCCACATCCACCCTCCCAGGGCGGCCGTGTGGCAGACCTCTGTCTCCCCTGATGGGCAGCAGCACTGACCAGACACCAAAGGTGACCACCTGGTGGACCTCTCCCCATGCCATGTCACCACCATGCAGCAGCTCTCCTGCCTGTGCATTTTAAAGTTGGGGTCTTCACATACCATTCCCTGTGGACCTCCACATGCTTTACAGGTCCGGCAAGCGGCGCTGCCCCCAACACGTACAGCCAGGGCACAGTCCGGCTTTCTCTTGTAACTGCAGATAAAAGTGGTTTGAGCAGTCACCGCTTCCATTCAGCTAGCCACCCCCATTCAGCAGCTCTTTAACCGAAGCCAATTTACTTGGCGGAGAAGAAGCTCCCAGATTAACCTGGATCAGCTCCGGGTGCTGAGAAAGAGTAACAAGCAGCTAGCGGGAGGATCTCAGAAACACGTGCTTCGTAAGCAGCGATGAGAATATGCCTGAAGCTGCAGAGAAGTGATGACACTCGTCCAACATGATGTCAAAGATGGAGATGGGACACAGCCGTGGTGGCTACAGTCCCAGCCCACAGCCTTTTCCTCTTAGACCACCTCACTTTTCAATGCCTCATTTAGGCATTTTACAGTGCATGAAAGCATACGCATTATCTAAGTGCTAATTATATAGTGTACATGGGTCCTCCTTCAGATTAAAGGAAAGTATTAATGCATTATTCATTACTTCAGTGTTTTACTCCTTGCCATTTGGATCATTGCTCTGATTTTTGTAGCGCACACACCCTTTTCTTTCTTTTTCTTTTTTTTTCATTTGGCCAAATAATAGTTCCTATCCATAATTTTGACTACAATTTGCAAATGCTGGTTTGCAGAGGATTAATTATGGTGGTGGAGGCAGTGGAAAAGCCTGGTGGGCGACCATTGCTAGTTTAGAAGCACAGGACAGCAATGGGCAGGATCATGGTCGTCTTCTCAGCAAGACTGGATCAAGCAGCAGAAGTTTCAGACTGCCCCCTTCTCGAAGCACAACAATAAATCCCCCAAAAACTCTACAGCTACAGCTTAGTCTTACAAGGTTGTATGCTATTTAAAAAAAAAATTAAAATAAATAAAAATTCAAACCAAAACCAGAGCACTTAAGGAATCACACAGGCTGGGAGGATGGAAAGGGACATTAATTTCATTAGACAGCTCTCATTAAACACAGATGCCTGCAAACTGCCACAACTGTCACAGTACAGCCAGCACGCAGGTACTTAACCAATTACTAGAAAAAGTTATAGAAATGACCATTACATAAATTGCAGAGGACTGGAAGTCTATGGAGGAATTTTCTTTAACCAGGCTGCTGGTATCCACTAAGCTCTAAAGCAAGGTTTAAGGTCTGAAGTAAGAAGGACTTGTCATATCTGCTTCACCAGATGCATAACGGGGGACGATAAATGTGATTGTGCTGTGTCAGCTCTGTTAACCAAAGTTTTTCCTTTAGAGAGGACACAGGTAAACTTAAAAGCAAAACCCCAAATGCTTCTAATTTTAAAAGGCTGTGAGCTTGTTGGGGATTTAAAAAAAAAAAACACAAAACCACAAACAAAACAAGCAAACAACAAAAAAAAGTCTTTTTAAAGCCTTTCAAAGAGCCATGAAAAGGAGATTTAGTTAAACACATGATTCTCGCTGTCTTCTTATTTGTGCTACACGATGCGAGTAGGGCAAAGATTGAAGGTGCTTTGCCTGCGAGTGGATGCAGCTCGCTGCCAGCGTGAACTCCCTGAACTGCAGTAACCCTGGGCAGGCAGGGATCCAGCCAGACTTCTTAGGGGTTACTCAGATTCACGGCTGAAGAGGAGAAACACTGACTCTCTCTCCCTCTCTCTCTCTCACTAATAAAAATAAAAATTGCCAAAGGCACATGTCTCCACGTGCTTTAATTCAGTCGGATATTATGTGGTTGGGATTGCATTGCCACAGGATTGAATAAGAGGAAGTTCTCCCATCTCTCTCGGTTAGGCGCAAAAAAAAAAAAAAAAAAGAAAAAAAAAAGAAAGCGTCTTTTTTGCTTTATAGAGGAAAGAGAAAAATAGCACCCACCACACAGCCACAGCCTCTGTGCTAGTGTAAGAGACGGGGGAAAAACAGTTCCTGACGTTATGCAAGTCCTAGCAGTGTAAGAAAGGTTAACAGAGTTCATTGGACTTCTAATAGGGGATAACCCCAGCATTTCTTCACAGCCCACATGAAGCAAAAAGGTGATTTCCTTTGTTCTGCTGTTTATTCCTCCATGATTAAACTCAAGGCCTCTGCCTCCAAGCCCGTTCTCCTTTCTGACCCAACGACCAACTCCCCTCGCCATCCACCTTGGCTCAGCAGAGTGGTTATACGCAGCCATGCAGCACACGTAAGGGTACCGAAGCTTCTAGACACGTCCCCACATTAATTCCTCCAATGGGACTGATTTTGGTTTCCAGGCCAGGTGGCCAGGATATCCAGTGAGAAGGAAAGCCTCCACACCTTCTCCTGATGAAAGGGGGTCCATGGAGCAGCATATCAGAAGGCGCCTGTCCCGTCTGCTCTCCCAGCGTGGTGCCAACCAGACACCTGGGGCTTCCAGAACATGGCACCAACCTTGTCCTATAACAGACCAGCCTACGGCCCCTTGGATGCTCACCAATCTTTCACTAGTTTAAGCAATCAAATACTATTCAAATGATAACTCTACTGTGGCATAGATGTGTAAGATGATAAAGGAAATCATTCCCTCTCCAATGCCTCAAACCCCAATACTCAGGAAAAGACCAGCCACATCACAGATGATGAAAAGAAAGCAGGTACGGCAGCATTCACCAGCACTTCACCAAGGAAAAAAGCTGGGCGCAAGACTGCAATTTGGCATCTCACTCTCAATAAGGTCACCGTGAAGCAGCACCATCTGCAGGGGAAGGAGCTCAAGGAAAGAAATAGTGAGTTCTAAAGGAGCAGAGGAGTACAATGGGTCTCTGGGTGACACCACAGGGCAAAGTCAACCTATTACCAAGTCCATAGGATGCTCAGCGAGGCATCAGGTGGTTCCACCTGGGACAGTGCCACACGTACAAATGACCATGTAGTGACACAGGAGGATGAGGAAAGCGGTACACTTGGGGAGGAAAGGCTACAAACAAGGAGAGGCAACAATCATGCCTTCCTCTTTCAGGAGAGCACAGGGAGGAGATGACAACATACTCATGACGCAACCACACGGAAAAATGCTAAGGACAGCTTTCCCAGAACGGCAGGGTAAAAGAAAGCAGCAGAAAGAAGAATTTCAAATTTTCCTTCTCTTCAGAGAAAAGTACAAGTAGTTCAGCCAAAAACTTAACTGTTAGGGCTGAAGCACAATTTAATAGTCACGAAGGACAGAAAAAGAGGCCAAGCAATCACTGGAGCAGATACTTGTGAGATGTTCCTCCCTTCACTGCAAAGGGAGGGCCCTGGGCTGGATGGCAGGGTCCTCTCTTCCCATCAACCCAAAGAGCAGAGTGAGGATCACTACAAAAACCTTCTGCCCTTCCACCAGCTTTAGTCTGGCAGACCAGGCAGGAGGAGCGGGCACACACAGGCAGTTAGCAGAAAATGGCATACCTTCTCTCTTCCTCTCTGGTGAGACCCCACCTGGAGTACTGCATCCAGCTCTGGAGCCCCCAACATAAGAAGGACATGGACCTGTTGGAATTAGTCCAGAGGAGGGCCATGAAAATGATCAGAGGGCTTAAGCAATACTCCTATGAAGACATGCTAAGAGAGTTGGGGTTGTTCAGCCTGGAAGAGAAGGCTCTAGGGAGACCTTATAGCGGCCTTCCAGTACCTGAAGGGGGCCTACAGGAAAGATGGGGAGGGACTTCTTATCAGGGGTGTAGTTACAGGACGAGGGGTAACAGTTTTAAACCGAAAGAGGGGAGATTTAGATTAGATATTAGGAAGAAGTTCTTTACTGTGAGGGTGGTGAGTCACTGAAACAGGTTGCCCAGAGAAGCTGTGGATGCCCCATCCCTGGAAGTGTTCAAGGCCAGGCTGGATGGAGCTTTGAGCAACCTGCTGTAGTGGGAGGTGTCCCTGCCCATGGCAGAGGGGGTGGAACTAGATGATCTTCAAGGTCCCTTCCAACCCAAACCATTCTATGATTCTGCCTATGCAAAGAAACCTGGATTATTGGATACCAGTTGCTACTTTATGAAAGACAAAGACAACTCAGCTTTTTTCCAGCCTTGTAAGAAGCCATTATCCATGCGCATACATGGTAATGATGGTGGAATTTCTGCTCAGTCATAAAACACCCAAATAAATGCATGTTGCCCTGACACACACCAAGAAAGCCAGTGGCGGGGAGACAACCTCTTCTGATGAGTAAGCAGGGCTGACACGTGCCTGCGCAGATGCAAAGACAGAGTGCAAAAGGAGTTGGGTAACACCATGAGGTGAGCCAACACTTTGTTGGGATCAAGCCCCCCCCCCGCTCTGCAGGAAAACACTGCTGTCATTAATTAGTCAACACTGCCACAAACCACCTCACTGCCAGCTCCACACTGAAGAAATCTCTCACATGGCAAGTAAACCATCCTATTTCCTAAGCCAGCAGAGCCTGGGTGTTGGGCTTTTGCTTTCCTCTCTTCCCCACCCCCATCCCAAAACACAATAAAAGCTTGAAAGAGCTCTGAAACGCTCTTTTAAGAAGGGAAACACCCATCGTGTCTACAGGATGTGAGAGGCAAAAGGGATGTGGGTTAGCCAGAGGAGGTGCAGCAACACGCCACCAGCTGCTGTGCCCTTCAACTCATACCAGGACGTGCCCCAGAGCTCACAGCGGACAACGGCAGATCTTGCGTATCAATGTGGGACCTGGCCGTGAAGCATCCTACCCACCTCCTGTTTTAGCTTTCCTATCTCCAGGGCAGAAAGCAACCTTTTCCACCGGGCATGGCTCTGAGGGATGAATGCAAAAGGTTTCAGATTATGGATCTCAACAGTCTAAAAAATTTGTAAATGTAGCTCCAAGTCAATTCTGTTATTTTTTTAGAGACTATCTTCATGATTTTTGAACGTTCAGAACAGGTGATACTTGAAGGTTAGGACCCGGCCCTGCAAAGGGGACTCTTACATCTACACACCATTGATTTAGGGATGCTAGTCAAGCCAGCTGGTACTCACGGGTAAAGCTGTTTACAGGTTCTTGTAATTAGGAGACACTCTGAAGAAAACCCAAGCTATCAAACTGTGCGTACGAGCTCCTCTAGCACACCTCTCCGCGCCTCAGACCACAGCTTTAATCCTACCCCAGCTTCCCTCTCCTCAAATCAATTCCTTCAGGACTCCAAACACCCATGGCTAATAACATCGGAAGGGGCAGCAGAACAAACAGCAGCACAGCTGGGTGTACTGGGAGAAGTTCTCACTTCATCTGAGCTCCTGACCTGCTTGAAGGCAGGAAAGGTGAAATAACTTAGCTGGAATAAATTTCCTTTTTGTCCTTTATTTGCTCTGTCTCCTTAGGCCTGTGAATGCCTTGAGAGCTGCACAAAGTCTTCTGGAGCGGCACCTTCAGGTATCAGGCGGGTTGACCTCAAGGCCACCATCTTATAAATGATGCAGTCCAAACCTCCAAGGTCAAATCCCTGCACTGAAAGATGTCCTTGTAAGGGCATTTGAATATATCTATATATTCATTACCTTGTTCTCTCTCTCCTTGTACCTGGGTTTGGGAAGAAAAAAGGCTGGTTCTGTAGAAAGCACCCTCCTCCCTGTCCCATTAACCTGCTTTTATCTCCCCCGGCTACCCGCACACAAAAAGAAACAGCAAACCAGTAGCGAATCGCCCACCAAGCAACTGCAAGCGGGGTGGAAAGGGAAGCGTCGTTTCATCCTGATGAAACCCGGGAGCCCCGCCACGCTGAACATTTGTGCTTCTTGACGGTGGGCCAGCAAGCAGATAAATGGAGCACTGCCACGAGCCAGCCCGGCTAGCTCAGCATCCTCTCGCTCGCACGCTGCAGAGCCGAGCCCTCGTACCACCCTCACGCCATATAGACGCCCTCCGCCTTGGCTCATCGCTAATTCGGGGTTACGTTATTCCCATGAACCGCTGCTTGTCTTCCCGCGCGGAAAGCCAACAAGGGAACATGCTAGCCTCCCAAAAAACCATACTCTGCAAAGGAGGAGGGGATTAGGAGGGAACAATGTCAGAGTGTCTTCAGTGAGCTGGAAGCCATCCCAGCTTCCAGCTGCACAATGACATGCAGGAAGGAGCTCTGAAAGCTTCCCAGCCCCACAGTACCCCTGCGTGCCAGGCTTGGAGACGTCTGGACATAAGAATGGCCTTTAAAGCATAAGGATGCAAGAGGACTGCAGAGCCCCGCACACAGACCGGCCCTGGCAAAGCGGGGAACGGTGGCCCGAGCTCAAGCTTTCTTTTTTCTGGCACTGGGTGACAACTGTGTAGTCCAGATCCTTAACCTTATTTAGGTCAGAGGCTTCAACACAAAACAGCCTTAGAAACCCACATCTTCTGTGGGAACGAGAAAGTCTGCTTGGCCAGACCCAGAGCTCTCCAGATACTGGAGCTGAAGTGCAAACCTGTGTTAGAAAGGGATGTCACGAGGAGATCGTGTTTGATGGGCTGCGCTGGGCTCCACAAGGCCGTGCAACTTTATGCAGCTTTATACATGATTCGTGTGTCTTGTAACGAGCTCCAAGGTGATAAAGCAGCTCTCAGCCAACTACACACAGGGCATGACATGGGATCGTGTGGATGCTCACGGAAACCTTCCCTGTCGGTTTGACCTGATACCCTGCCAGGCACCGCGATGCCATGTTTCCCTCTGCTCTGCCATAGATCTTCTCCATCTTGAACAGGGAATAACCCCCCAAAAACGGCAGAGAAATGGTGAAGGTGGCAACGTGGGCACCCCCAGGGAGCAGGAGGGAGAACATTGCATGCTGAGCCCTGGTGTCTATTTTATTGGATTCAATATTGGGCTTAAAGCAACATAAAGAAGGCTCCAGTGGTTCTTCTCAATGGTGCTTACACACCTGCAGGCCTGCAAAGTCCATGGAGCAGAAATTATAACCCTTTTAAAACACTGTTTTCATTCCCATTTCTCAATTATTCCGAGGATAAAGTAATCAGTGCTCCATGGAAAGCATTTTAGATTATTTGAAGAGGTGTGCCTCACACATGTTTTGTTAGCATGACAGCCTCCTAAAGTTGTGCCATAGAAACAGTCTATAAAAACAATCAAACTAATGATTTAATACCTACTGGCAATAATACAGTACTAAAATATCAAGCTTGCCATTTGTTGAACCCGTAAGACAAAATGACAGTGTATAAAAATAGGGTGACAGAGAAACATGCGGAAATGTTTAACTGAATGCAGCATCCAGGAGGACTGAAACAAAGAACAGGTAAACTGACCAAAGTTTAGCCACCAACTCAATGGGAACAAAATGCTAGATTTGGCAGCATTTCCAGGAGCATCCCAGTTTTGAGGAGCAGACGTGGGAGATGAAACTTGAGCCAGGCACTGGGTGTAATACAAATGGAAGCAACAATCTCTGTGCTTTCTTTGGACAGTGGATTGAAGCTGTTGTATGACCCTTGCTCCCCGATAACATGAAATTACCCTGCAGCAGATAAATACATGTACAAAGTTTACCAACAACATTTGATGAAGTCTTTAGGTTATAATGACCCTGGGAAGATCTCATGAGAACGAAAAAAAAAAAAAATATCCCCAAAACCCCAGAATGACGGTATAGTCATCGGACAAATCTCTGCTCCAGAAGAACCGAAGTTTTCAGACCACCATACTTGCATTCCTAGCCAAAAGCACATTTACGTACTAAGAGAGTACCCACATTTAGTGCTGATCTGGCCGTCGACTCCAAACAATCCCCCAGAACGTACCAGTAAGTACTTTAAAAACTGGGGCACAGGGAGTCTTGCATGGACAACTCAGGCTTTCTCCTACAAATCTCAGGGTTTAGCCAAATCAAGCCGTACCTAGGCACTGGAGATAAACGACACCGCCATGACAAAGCTGATATTGCTCCAGTACTTTCTATTTTTAAGAGATATCCTGCACAGCGCGCTGTGTTGAAGAGCTGCTAGACAAAAAAGATTCTTCTGATATAAATTCATCAGTCTCTCCTCCCAGAGCTGACGTCTCCAGACACTATCTTCAGGAAGATAAGATGTATATGGGAGAGGAATTGTAAACTGGCGGTGCAGCACGCACCCGTTCAGCATAATCAGACAGGCTCCACTGAAAAGAGGAAAAAAATGCTGGGTGCTTCTGCTGCTAAGCTCCTAGCGTACATAAAAACTCCTTTTAAACAACTGCTCTTGCAAGTTAAAAATAATTCCACCTCCAACACATCAGGAAGTTAACAAGGTATTTTTCTGCAGAGCTTTAAGTACCTCTGAGGAACAGAAATCAAAAACATAAATACTTTTTTTTCATTTAAAGCAATGGTACAGGAGCCTCCTCTCTTTGCAAGAATTAGTAACACCCCCCTGACATTAAAGGCAAGGCTGCATTTTTTCAAGCAGGTTTTGCCTGAAACTTGAGATATCTTAAAGGCACTGATTTTCAAACTGCCTGGCAAGAGGCTTCCGCGGAGGAGAAAGAAATGCTGCAGCACATCTTGGAACGAGAAGGCAGCATTCGAATTATTTTGGGGGAAAACATCACGGATGATCCAAGGCAACCGAAGTCCTCGGCCTCGTAGGTGGGAGGTGATACCATTCAGCCCTCATGGTGTGAGAGCAAACCAAATGCACTTAGAATAACTGGAAGCGCTTGAGGTGTGGCAAGAAAATTTAAAAGCCAAGCGAAGCCAGCGGAAAGGTTTTAGGTTCAGTAGGACTGGAGAAGAGGACCAGGAGGGAGATCACATTCAGGTTACGAGAGCAAGCTTTGAAGGTTCAAAGACAGAGGCAGTTTTTATGAGGCAATTTCCTCTCAACCTATGGGCAATCAATATACAGGAATCTACCTATCTTCTTACTTTCACTTTCTTTTTTGCCAAATTTGGGTGCACAGATGTGCAATATAGAGGGCCACCATCGCCCTTGCGCACAGCTCCTCACAAAAGCTGCTCTGTAGGCTACACACACAGAAGACAGTCAAAAACAGAAGGAGAAGCAAGTCAAACCACAGCCAAGTCCAAGTGCTCTCGGTTTAAACAAGAAATGGGAAACACCACATGCTTAGAGGTGGCTTTTTGCTTGTGCAGCCCAACCTTCATCTACAGGCAACGTTTCCAGAATTTTTACTGCCAACAGCTCTGCGTGGAAATTGTCCAAATATCTACTAAATCCACAAGCTCCTGACTGAGGACTGTTCAATCCCTGAATCTTTATCTTGTCCGTTAAGCCATGGTTTCCTGTTCTGCAGTGCTACTTTGCAGCAGAGAACTCAGAAGCAACTAAACCAAGAAATCTGGGGAGCTTTCTGGTAACCAAAGACTAATCTTTACCACGGCATCCCTCCGAGGTGTGTTGGAAATAAGGCTGAGCTATCTGCCAGGGGTACCAACCCCTCCACCCTCACCCGGGCCACATCCTCCTCATTGCTCAATGCCACCTTCTCAGGAGGGTGGCCGGTGCAGAGGACAGCAGGCAGCGCTGGTAGCACAGTCCCCATTGATTACAAAAGAGGAGCATAAACACGGCTAGAGATAAGGGAAGGAGCTGTACCAAGGACTAGCAGGAAGATATTGACTGACAGATAGATAGCCAAAAATTGCACTACTATTGCTGCCAAAATCATAAGTAAACTTGGGCTGGCCAGTATAAAGGTTGCGAAGGGTAGTCAGGTACCACTGCGGCATTTTCCTGCCAGTAACATTAATTTTAACACTTAATTCAGCAGTGGCTCTGATGTTTTATACATGGTGGGGATCACACGCAGACACAGGGTACTTCCTCCCCCGTGCATTGTGGTGTGGGCATCTGCCTCACCACCATCAGCCCCACGAGAGGGAAGCAACTCAAAAGACTTCCCTAAGGTGGTCCTCATGCAGGTGGACCCCATCACTGCCTCCAGTGGAAGAGCCACATCTGCCTACGTTAGCTTAAGATGGTCTTACCACTGGAAAATTGCTGCCTTGTTTAAAATACAAACTGTATATATCAAGTAATATGGGTCCTTCCCAGCTAAGACTATCCTCCCTGACAGGGGTTCACACTTTTCCATGTTTTTGTCTGCTTAAGAGAAAGAGGAGGAGTAAGGTAGTCATTTTATATGCTATGAGCAGCATGTTTGACAGCAAACCTATGGAACTGACCTTGCATGCATAAAAGCAACAAACTTTTACAGTCCATTTTCACTGCAACAGTCCATTTTACAGTTCATTTTCAATACCAAATTAGAGTCGCTCCTGCCACAATACCCTGCAATTCAGCGGCATCGAGCTGGAGCTGCACTCCGTCTTGTTTGCTTAAATAGAACAAATAAAGAAACCAAACGCAAGGTTCCTAAGTTAACATCCAGCACAAATCCAATGGCACGCCACTTCCAGTTGGGGCAGAAAGCCGGCTAACCTTTACGCCAGCCGAGCCCGGGCGAGGGAGGGCACTGACCGGCAATCACCCCGAGCACGGCTAGAGCAAGCCCTCGGTGGCCACGGGGACAGTGCCTGTCCCTCTGCGCCCACTGGCTTCCAACAGATCGACCGATGAGGAAGCAGGGGGGCGGGAATGGAGCTATAAATATAAAGGAGTCGAAGGATTAAGGCTGAAAGCAAAAGCAACAGCCTCTTCATGCTGCAGCCGGGCGAGGTTTATGCTTTCCCCCCCTGCCTTGTTAAGCAAAGGGCAGGGTGGTTTTGCAGGACTGGGAGCGTGTCACGAGCAGCAGGGATTTAGGGCAGGAAGGCTGCCGCTGCCAAGCAGGGCAAAAGCCTTGTTGATCAATTAGCTGTTCAGTAACCCATTAAAAACCCGTTCAGCTGTGAATGGCTTGGACAGCTGTTGTAGCTAAATTTGCACGGGAGCTCCAGCACGTTACCTGAAACGCCTGTAAAAAAAAAAAAAACAACACAGCAAAAAACAGCCACGCAGAAGGAAAAGGAAATTTTCCAATTCCTCCTCCTCATCTGTATCCATAAACCTACGGCATGAACTGCTCCCAGGTACAGCTTTGCCCCATGGGATGTTCCCCACAAAGAGCAGGAGGGCATTACTGCATGCTGTCCCCGTGACAGTCAGGGAGAGAGGACGGACGGACAGACAGACAGACAGCCTGCATAGCCCTGAGGCTCCCTCAGACAGAGGGACTGCAACCCGCTCTGCACAAGCTGGCTGCATTTATTCCACCACAAATACAGTGCATTTAGTAACCGCAGTGTTCCTGGCCATCCTTAGCATAGACGACAATATAATCCCAAATGTATTTTTCCATAGGAATTTAATTTTTTTTATTATTATATTTTTATACACAGTTCAACTTCTGGAACAGGCACACACGTGGGGCACAAGCAGGGTAAATGTATTTTTCTTACTCACTGGCCTCTGATAATTTTACCACAGGCACTGAAAACAACAGCTCGGCGCTGACGCCTGGCTCCTGCCTGCACAAACCCCCCAGAAGCAGGGATGGAAAGGAGGTCAGCAGCGCTGATCCTCCCCGACGGTGACCGAACAGTTTAAAACACTCATGCCATTTGAAAATGCCACATGGCTTGACCGGAATGTGGATATGCTGCATATGCCAAAGGTGAGATTAAATGTTTTTTTGACAGAAAATATCCTTTTTACCATAGCTACATATTCCCTTCACTGTTCATCTGCTGTTGACATGATGCCCACCCTGCTCTCAGCACCATTTCAGACCCCGCCGTGAATGACCCAGGCCTGAGACAAGGGAGAGGACCAGACTGAAGCCTGGTGGAAAGCTCATCCACACCTCCAACACAGGAGAGGAGGTCTTCAGTAGGTCTCACCCTCTCCTCAGCAAAGCCACCATGCACTTTTATTCTCTGATAAATCGGTAGGGATTTTCGGCCACTAATTTGAAGAATCAGACAGTATGGTCAGTATTGGAAGGGACCCCTGGAGATCATCTAGTCCAACCCCCCTGCCAGAGCAGGGTCACCTAGAGCAGGTTGCACAGGAACGCGTCCAGGCGGGTTTTGAATGTCTCCATAGACGGAGACTCCACCACCTCTCTGGGCAGCCTGTTCCAGCGCTCTGCCACCCTCAAAGTAAAGAAGTTTTTCCCTATGTTCAGACAGGATTTCCTGTGTTCCCATTTGTGCCCGTTGCCCCTTGACCTGTCGCTGGGCACCACTGAAAAGAGCCTGGCCCCATCCTCTTGACACCTGCCCTTTAGATATTTATAAGCATTGATGAGATCCCCTCTCAGTCTTCTCTTCTCCAGGCTGAACGGACCCAGGTCTCAGCCTTTGCTCATGAGAGAGGTGCTCCAGTCCCTTGATCATCTTTGTAGCCCTCCACTGGACTCTCTCCAGTAGTTGTTTCAAATAAAGCAAAGTCCCTCATGTAAAATCATAAATACAAAATCTGGAAATTAAGAAGTTACTGAGTTCCTATTTTTAAGCATTTTTAATAATGCACCACGGTTCTTGTCTCCATCACCACACCATATAATAGTGTTGAGAAATTACTGCAGAGTATTGTAATTATTTCAGTAAGGACACCGTGCCTCTGCCTGTCAGCTTCCACCTGCATCCCAATGGAGAACAATGTGACTTAAAAATAAGTTACATGCACACTGTAATCTGTGTCCTATCAACTTTGCTCATCCGGCCAAGCCTTGAAATCATTATTTGGGCAAGACTCCCAGAGAAATGCTAATTAGAGATGGAAGAAGCAGGGTCCTCCTAACAACGCAGCTGTAGGAACCACGCTGAAGCCCAACTCCAGCAAGAAGGGTGCAGTTAAATCTGTCAAACCAGATTCTCTCTTCAATGTCCCTGTTTAACACAGCTGGAGACCCGTGTTCAGAGTGAGCCAGACCAGTGCTTGGTTGCAGAGACAGTGTTTTCCCCTCGTTAAGAGGGACTGACCGAGTTTCCACTTGCACCTTCTCAGGAACTTGGCGTATTTAATTCCCACGTTGGTAGTCCCTTGGTCTTTCTTTCCTGGTAAGAACAGCAGCAGCAGCTTTTGCCTTCAGGAACGGTCCTATTGCTCTTTTTAAAGCCAAAGGTGGAAAACTACCCTTCCTGCAGCTGTATCGTGAGCTCCCAAACTGCAGAAGAATCACAGAGCATTAAAGATTTCTGTTTACAGGATGGAGCCCTATGTGTAGATACCTTGTCTGTCTTCTACAGTCGTGTGGCACAAGCTTTCTGAAAAGTCTAGCGGGATGAGGTTATAGTCGTGTGGCCTCTGCTCGTGATACAGGAGCAAGCAGTATAGCATCGCTTACTAATTCCCCACTTTATGACCATAGATCAGCCAACCCATTTAATCTTTGCCATGTGGAATACAGCAAATCCTGCAGGATCTGCAGGAGTAAGCTGGCAGCTCTGGTTTACCAAAATACCTGCAATCTGCAACATGAAGCCAGTGACATGAAATAAATGTGCAGAATAGCCCAGAAGGCATGGATTGAAACTAGACAGCCATTAAGTGCTGCCAGATGTATCAAGTATGCACGTTGGGAAAGAAAAATAATGTACGAACAAACGCTTTCCCCACCGGTCTGTTCCATTTTATTCAGGCTTTATGGTGCAAGTAACAGTGGCAGGGTACGATTACAATTTTAAAAAGGAGGAAAATAAGGTTTATTATATATGGATAAACTGGCCTTTAACTATACCATTTTTCCAGTTATATTTTGAACTTTAAAGCAGATAAAAATTGCTCATTAGATACAGCCACTCAGATGATTCAAGGAATACATTGAGGCAGTTGTTCAAAGTCAACAAGATGCCCACATCTCTCTTCAAAAGATAAAATCTCCGGGAAGGTTACTCAGGGGCGATTTTAAGGGCCTCTCCTATCCTACATTCTTGTGTCATGTCTGAGGGACAAAAGCTGTGAGGGACTGTGGCAAACCCACCAGACCCACAGCTACCAAGAGAGACCACACAGGATCAGACCCCAGTGCATCCACCTCCAAGATCTCCTGCACAGCACGTGGCTGTGGGTGCCTTCTCCAAGAGTCTGGACACTGGAATGGTGTACACTCTCCATGATCTTGCTGTAAGTCCACCCACTGCTTTTGATCTCTCCTGCAAAGACTATGGAGTTGCAAAGTATCTTGAGCGAGCTACCCACCTCCTATAGAAGGAGCAGGTGATGCCCATATAGAGGGTCTCAGTACTGCATCCATATAAAGCAGAGGTTTGGAAAGGGAATTTAATTAATTTAATTAATTGACATCACCTCTTCCCCCAGCAGCAGTCCTGAAAGGGGCTGGGATCCCTGCCTGAGATGGGAGCTGTGCTGCAGAGGAGCCCTAAGCCCCAGGGAGATGGTTGTGCTTTTTAGCACCGAGCTCTACAGCCTTCATGTGATTTGATATAGGCAAAGGAATGGGCCAAATCCTGATCAGGAGTAGATCAGTAGAGTTTCATTTCACTGGAGAACGATGTAACTCGGGGTCTGACTGAGAAGGTCTTGGTGCTTTCCCCTGCCAGATGGTATGCAGAATGCAGTTTCAGTCTCCCACTAGTCTCTAGCAAGTAAAATATTGTTGATCTCATATAGGTGGAGGTCAAAAAAAATCCCAAAACAACAACAAAAAAGCCAACCCAAAAAAACCCAAACACGGCAGCTCTTCCATCACCCCATTTTTTTGTCCTCAGAGGTATGAGAAAGTGCAAATTAATGGTGGCTTTACATGCATCTGTATTTCTATTGCTCATAAAAATCCTTCTGTGAAGCACACATAGAAGATATCATCTAACAATTCCTTTTTTCTCAAGTTTTTTCTGAAGTTGCAGGAGGCAGGATTTCCTCCCTATTACATAAGGAGAAGAGGGTATATTTGTTCTTTTGCTGCTTAAGACTTATTAGCACGGTCAGGTTACTCGAGCCAGGCCCTCTTTCCTGAGCTTTTCTTGCAGGGGAATTATTCTTGGCAAGGCTCCAGCCTAGTATTAATCCGAGGGAGAAAAACCAAGTGGCTGCATAAAGAAAGAGACATAAACCAGACGCACCTCGGGGCTTTGCCAGACCACCGAGAGCTGCAGCGACAGAGTAGAAATAGCAAATACAGGCTGGCGTTGAGCCTCCAAAGCATTGCAAGTACAACCATCACTACTACTACGATACACCGCTGTGAGGAACGTGAGAGAAAGCGACACTGTCCGTTTGGAGCGGGTGGGATGCCTTTTCCATGGTCCTGCTGGGAAACACGGCTACAAGCCAGCAGGCAAGGTACCATGCCGCATCCCTTCCCAACAAAAGCATCAAGCCCTGGTAGTAAATAATTGTCCCTTGTAAGAACTACACCACCTCTTAGTCCAGATTAAGAGACTGGACACAAAAACAAAGCCCCCACCCTATTTAACGTAGGGGAGCAAGGGGAATGTGCTTCTCCTGCCTCCAGTGCCTACTGCCGGGACCTGAATGAGATGGCTTTTTCCCCTCATCTCCTTGTGCGCAGAAGGAGGCTTCTCCAGAGGGTGGTTCAAGAGCTTGCCTCGGTTTTTTTTAGGTGATGAGAGGACATGCTTAGGGTGACCGTTCCCCTAGGACACCTACCTGGGGTAGGCAGGACTAGGAAAAAAAGCTTCTGTGGTGGCACAGTGAGGGTTATCCAGGGACCGCCTGTCCACCTGCTGCCTCCCAAGAGGCAATTCTGGACTGAGGTTTACCTATCCTTTCCCCAACAGGAACAAAAATTTGAGTCTGAGACACAGAAATCGAGGACAACTTCTTACCTTTGAGAGACCTCGACGCTTCTATTTAACCAAAGAGAAAACAGCTAACAGGTTACAAAGCTGGGGGAGGAAGGGGCTGACATGTTCTGAAAGAGTAAGCACGGGGGACTGCTGTCCACGAAACTAAGCCAAGAAGAGAAAAAAGTTAATCAATACTAAGTACAAACCTTATATTGGTACTTGTATTTGTTACTCTACAGACATGTAAGAAAAATTTTTTTACAGTGAGAACAATCAACCACTGGAACAACCTTCGCATGGACACGGTAGAGTCCCCATCGCTGGAGGTTTTCAAGGTGCGACTGGACAGGGCGCTAGATAATCTCATCTAGGCTCCCTTTCCCACCAAAGGTTGGGCCAGATGATCTTTGTAGGCTACTTCCAACCTGGACTCTTCTACAATTCGATGATTTTTGCAATAGGCATTGAGGCTTTATTACTTATACTTCTTGCGCCTAGAAGATGGAATCACATCAAGAAGCTGACCAGAGCAAGCAGCAGAGGGAAAGAGCAGCCTGAACTGCTTGACATCAGGAAGGAACCTGAGCTGGGCTCCGTGGACCTGAGCCTCAACCTTGGTACCCCACCATGGTTCTGCCACACACTCCCTCTTCCCCTCCCTCCCTTTAAAATATTTTTTTTTGAGAGAGAGTGTGCAAGTTCTGGCTTTCAGTCTCTCTATCAATTTTCATTTACTCAACTGCAAAATGTGCTTACAAGGAAAAAAAAAAATTAAGAGGTTACCACTCAGTATTATAAAGCATAATGAAAACCAGTTGGAAAACCTCCACTGCAAACCATGCTGGGAAAGCTACACAACTGATCACTACCCTCGGCTACTAGCAAACTTTCAAGCAAGCTATTAAACCAGAGGATGCACCTTTAGCATGCTCTGTGTATCGGTCGGCGTTGCCTGCACCTGCATCACGCTTCTTGATGTGGTCACCCAGCAGGCACCTTGGCACATAACAGCTGGAAAGAGTGGTCACGGGGTGTCGTGGGAGTCACGAGCTTGGTTGTGGCCAGGAGGAACAGGCCCAAGGCAAGTATGGATGAGGAGCAGAAAGAGCGTCCTTCCCTATGGACCTGGGGTATGAGACAGCTCTAGGATACCTCCACCAACTTCAGCCAGAGGAAACATCTCCATGGGGGCTGCTTATCCCCCCCATGAAAACACTTGCTGCCTTTGACCTGAGCTTGCTCGCCCTTTTGATTGTACTACCCCTAACCCTACATTTTTCTTTTTTCTGGTGAGAAATACCTGTTGGTTTCTTCATCCCTACCCCAGGGTGGAGGGCAGCTGGACGAGGTGTCCTGCAACCCCAGAGACAGGCCAGCTCTGATCCCCTGCCAACAAATCCCGGATCTGCTGAACCACACCTGCAAGAAACATCGCAGCTTTGGGCAAATTCACCCCACATTTGATACTTTTACAATTTGATACTTTACAATTACGTGTCACGCTCGCCTCCACATTCATCATGTTAATCTCTTCTAAAATTACCCTCTAGTCCTCTGAATGAAAATACCTCGTTCTTCCACTCCAAACACCGTGATAAACATAGATCCTTGTAATATGAGAAAGAGGGTGAGGACCTTGCTGTATTTCATTATTTTTGTACCGCAGTGATGAATTTCAAAATAAGTCAGCAGTAGTAGTCATGCTTACTGATTTGGTATACATTCCCTTTGCTGCTCTTAAGAAATTTAGCACTTCTCGGCATGAGTGTGGAGGCTTTGGCTTGGTTTTTTTCCCTCCCCCCTTCAGCCAATTACTCTACATGGCGACATTTTCTTGCTTTTTATTTGTTTTGAAAGAAGGCACTGCCCTCTTTCCTTCCTACACAACTGTTCCCTCCGTGCAAATGCTATGCAGGGCTGGAAGACAGGGGGACCTTCACCTTCTAGCTTCACGGGGAAGTGAGCGGTAATCTTCCCGTGGCTAACACCCAAGGGATCTCCAAGCTATGAACCGGTCATGAAAAAAAAAAACAAAACCAAAACAAATAAAATCCAAACCGGCCTTTCAATTGGCATTGCTCTCCCCAAGATCTCAGATTCAGATTCTTTACTGCTCTTTACACAGTTTTAATACAGTCTTCTTGACTTGCTGTCCTTTATTCCTGGACTTAAAAAGCTAGCTGCAGCAGGTCCTCCAACAGCAATGCTGCAACAAGGCAGTGCTCCAGCTCCTGAGACCACCTCGGACTACCTGAGACCACCCCGGACTACGAGGGACCGGCACGCAGGGGGCCACTTACGTACATGATGGTGGCTGTGCACAAAGTACATCAACAAGCAGGTGCCATCAGCGTAGCTTGTGAGAGCACCTGCCTACTGTCAGGCTCAGTGGTTTCAGATCTATCAGGCAACAGCTTGGGTCATAGTTGGAGACTTCAGCAACATGCCTGGGACATCCGCTGAGTACACAGAGTGCCTTGAACACCCCCCCTCCACAGATTTAATGAGGCTGGAGTGCTGGTAAGCCCCCGTGCAGCAGTGTATTCTCGCTTGCAGAAGCAAGAGCTGAATTTCCCCCATCTGATTATCAGCTGAAGTTGATTTAGCTGGGCAAAGATTAGTTTGCAAGGCATTGTATCAGTTCCCAGGGTACACAACCGGAGCCGGGAGGGAGACCATGCAGTTTACACACAGAAAGAAGACAGGTCCCAGCCTCAGCTGAGGCTGTTTTACAGCTGCAAAACTCCACTGACCTTGGCAATGCTAGCACAAGCAAGAGGAAATGCCTCCCCGAGGTGCTGAGTATGACTTTTCCCAACGTATACTTTTTTCCTGCATCGTGTTGATTTTTTTTTTTTTCCCCTCCTGTTCCCACATTTACTTTCCCAGGAAAGTTTTGCAGGCTTGTCTGTGGACGCGTATTGCTCTCAGTTCTTTCCAGCTTCTCACGTTATCACAAATAGGATCAAGTACACAAAACAATTGCATCGTACTCTCCCTGTGTGATTGATGGCACATATACGTGCAATAAAACAGAACAAAACCAAGTACTTTTATCAGGCTCCTTTTAAACTTCAAAGTATCAGAAAGACCTTTCACACCACCCGGTACAACCCAGTACCCGTTTGCTAAGCTGGATGGAAACAAAGTACCATGCGGTTTAAGAGCAAAAATAAAACAAACTGTTAGGGCCGCACTTTGAATACACAGGGGTCAGCTTGGGCTAACACAGGCTTATTTTGTGAGTCACTTTCTCTGCCTAGCTTTTTTCATAGGTGGATGGTTTGGGGGTTTGGTTGGGGGTTTTTTGCCCCCCAAAATGCTGAAGATGCAGAAGTGACAGAAAATTAACACTTTACTGGATGAGGTCCTTAAAAAAAGTTTTTTATATATATATGTGTGAATAAAGAAAAGTAAATCACCAAAGTCACTTTTCTTCCAAAACTGGATTGACACTAGTGATAATCAGAGATGTTTCTTTCCTCAGCAGGTCTGTCCGCCTCTGCCCCTACCCTGATGTCCAGCCCCACCAGACTTCATCCTAAGGTCTGCCACTGCTCACGAAAGAACGAGAGCAGTGGCAAAGGGGGAAGCACGGGATACCTGAACTAGCAGAGCAGTCAAGGAATACTGAAAGACGTTAGGCTGAAGCCATCAGCACAACATCTGAACACCCCTGCTGGGCTATCATCTCCATTTTGGCTATCAAACAGCGGTGGCTGTGAGATGACAGATGTTTCCATACACGGGAGCGTCAGGCTCCCGAGCAGTGCACAGCAGAGGTATCCTCGACCACAAATACTGTACCGCAGCGCAGGACACCACATCACTGTCACCATCTTTCTCACGTGCCTGACCTCCGCAACCGCACCGACAGGAGCCATTATTCAGCATATTACTGGGAAAGGACAGAGCTATGGGCCCTACCAGAGATAACGGTTCCTCAGCACTTCCCCTCCCCACAACATCCCTTTTGCAGAAATCCAAGTCCCCTGCCCCTATTCATTTCCAGCTGGAAGTTTGAATGACGGCCAGAGAGAAAAGTTAAGTTTCCTAATGCTGGCAACTAAATGCCAGATCAGCTGGGGCAGATTTCATGCATGGAAAGGAAAGGGCGAGAGTTATTTCAAAATCCTTATTGCGTTCCTACATTTATGTATCAAGCAGAAAGTTTAGCAAGAGAGACATCCCCAGCATTGTTGTCTGATNAAAAAAAAAAAAAATACAGCTCTCAGCTTCTCAGCCATTAACACCAGAAATACCATCCCACTTGACTGTACCACAAACTGACCCTGCTCCGTGCCCACTAGCTCAGTGACATCAGGGGTCCGCCTGGTGCAGGGGCGGCACAGCCTCCCCAGGCAGCTGCCCCATGTCTTGCACTCCCAAGGATGAGTGGTCCCTCCACCTCAGCCCCGTGACTGCTCGTTAACGAGCTGTGTCACCCTCCTGGGACAAGCCATGGCATTCCACGCTTGTTACACAGCCCAAACCATCCTGACTGTGCTCTCAAATGGTTTTCATTTGAGGAGCGGATCTGAGGGAGAGCGGACTGCAGCCCCAATGCTGAGGTTAAGGAGGTCACCACCCAAACAAGACTTTCTGGAGAAGAAGCACTGGAAGGTCTCAGCTTGGCAGCTCTGTGAGAGGCAGAGGTAGCGCTGCACCCTGCCTCCCAAAGTGGTAGTAAGATGCTCTGGGAAACACCGTAAGAAACACGGTGCATACAGAGCAGCCTTTCCCCTGCTATTTGCCTTCCCCCCCCAGCTTCTGGCAGGAGAGAGAGACCTCCGTGACTTGTTCAAAAGCCTCTTCACCGAGAAACAGTCCTTGACCAACCACTAACAAGCCCAACCATAACAGCTGGCTTCCCCACACAGATATGCATACATACACACATAGCTCTTCAGGAGGTCCACCACCTTTCAAAGACTATAACGGCTTAAAGAGGGGACAGTCACTACAGCCTCAGCGTTAAGACTCAAATGGGATTCCATGCAAGAAACAAGAAACATTTAATAATCCCTGGAGGAAGCTAGTTACACTAGGATCACAACGGGACTCTAGAGTGCCCAAACCCCAATGGCATTAACCTATAAACCTGCATGGAGCTGGGCCTACAGGCCAGGTGCTGCCTCTTACCTGTTCTCTAGCAGCGTCATGCACACAACCTCCCGCACGCCTGGGTTGTTGGCTTTCTCAATGGAGCAGCTTTGCAGGTTCCAGGTAGCCACCCTCAGCACAGGTCTGCCATCTCTCACCCCCCCAAACATCTCCACAGAGGGGCGAGTAGATATGATCTGGGTTGGACCCCCAGGAGGAAAGTCCAAGTCCTCGCTCTGGAGGCTCAGAGAAGTGGGGCTGGGGTGAGGCTTGGCTGTGAAGTTGAGGCCACCATTGGTGTTTGTCGAAGGGGGCCGGGACCTCTCCGCAAAAATCTGATGCCTGATTTTGTCCAGAAAGGAGGAATTGATACAGTCCATCCTCACCAGGTCCTCAATACTTTTGAAGGGCCCATGCTCTTTACGGTAGTCCACGATGCTGTTGGCAATCTTCTCGGTGACGCCACGGATGCTCATGAGCTGGGCCGGGGTGGCGGTGTTGATGTTGATCTTGGTGGCGGAGAGGTGGTGCTCGGAGGCCAGGTCCTTGCGAAGGGAGCTGGGCGAGTGCTGCGCCGAGCTGCCCTTGCTGCTCACGCAGATCTCGAACTTCACCTGCTCCAGCTTGGCCGCCCCCACCCCGCTCACCAGCGCCAGGTCCTCCACCTTCTTGAAGCCGCCGATGTACTCCCGGTACTCCACGATGTTCTGGGCCACCACCCGGGTGACCCCGGGCAGGGTCATCAGCTCCTCCTCCGTGGCCGTGTTGATGTTGAGCCTCTCCTGGTTGACGAGGATGTTGCTGAAGTTGCACGCCGCGCTGAACTTGCGGCTGTGGCACAGGT
>VWZL01001466.1:1267196-1325471 GCA_013396915.1 Stercorarius parasiticus | reverse complement strand
GCCCGCCCCCGCCCGGCGGCGGAGGGGACCGGCCGGGGATGCGGAGCGGCCGTCCCGGCGGGACACCCTCCCCCCCGTTCCGGGATGCTGGCACTAGGTCCGTCCCAAGAGCCAGGGGAGGATGAGGAGGGGTGATCTCCTCCTTCCCCTTCCCCCCTTCCCCCCCGCCTCCACCGTGGGCACGAAAGATGGGGTCGGGCTCGCAGGGCACAGGGGGACCCAAAGTGTCCCTACTGCTGTCACCTGTCACCTGTTAAGGGCAGGCTTTTCCCTTCCTCCCCGGGGAATGGGACGCCGCGGTCTCAGGTGCTGTAGGCGCTCTCTGCGGCATTCCCATCCCTGGAGTTCCTTAGGCTCGCCTCTCCGCAGCTGGCAGGGCATAAAGTGTGTTTTCAAACCTCATGAAAGCCTCATCAGTCATCTCCACCGGCTTTTTTTGCTGTTCCAGGCACTATGCTTTCATACATATGGGTAAAGTCTGCTTTTTTTTTCTTTCTTTTTTTTTTTTTTTTCACATCTTAAGCAATCGTGAGAGCGCTCAACAAACCGAAGCTCCCCGCAGAACGATGCTTTTGGACATATTAGATCTGCATACTAGGTCTGCCTCAGCCCGTGGCCCCTGGTCCTACTGTGTGCCTAGCCTTGTCCTGAGACAGAGTACCACCGTCCTGCACCGAAATTGTGGCTGTGTATCACCCGTCTGTCTGAGCTGGCTTTAGTGTAGTTCATTCGCGCCCTGGGAGCTGCAGCAGCCCCCCACAGCCCGGGTTGGTAAAGCCACCAAAGTATTTACCCGGCTTCTACTGCATCGAGTCCCATGCTGCGCTGCCTGCAATGCTATCTGTAGCCAAATTAGCTCATTTAAAACTAGCTTGACTGTGCCCACATGAGAGTGACTGCAATGTCAATGAATCCGAAATATAATCAGTGGGTGTAATTGAAAGGAAGGGGGAGGAAAACCAAAAGAAAGAGCAACTTATGCTTGCAGATGCTTGTTATGCACCCAGATGCTGCCTGATGCTGACAGTATACATAAGTTTCTTTTAGCCAGATAGACGTGGTCCACATATTTTCAATATCAAGACTCTTGGTTTGCCCTCTAGTGAAAATTAAACAGCCTGTGATAGTGGCTTATACATGTATTTTTTGTGGCAAGTTAATGGAAATTATTTGTATTCACCTAAAATAAAAGGCTGAACTTGTTCGGCTTCTTGGGGAAGGAGAATGTGATGTGCGTAAGGGAGTCAGGCTGCATGGGGCTTTCAGATTGCACAGGAGCACTGCCGCTTTCACATTTGCACTAGATATTCTGCTGCGGATCACACATTTCTCTCCTGTTCGCCTGAACGATAGAGTTAGCTAATTATCATTACAGGAATGGGTACTGGCTGCATTAGGGTATTGGCTCTCTGCTGACTGTTGGAGTGGAGAAAGTGCTGGCTTAGGTGATTAAATGCTTCCACGTCTACTGGAAAGCGCTCTGTGCGCTGCGATAACGGCGGCCAATGCAGCAGAAATCATGCTGGGCCTAATCCTGCTGGGACGATACCAGCACAGAGCTGGAAAACAATTAACCATTGAAACGAGTATTCTTTGTGAGGCAATATTATTACGGTAATAGCTCCACAAGCTGTTATCTCAATGGAGAACATACTCTTCTGCCTTCTACAGCAGGTTGTTTCGAATTGATCCAGGCTCATTAAATAAATTTTGAAGCTGAAAAGCACCAAAATCCATCCGAGGCATCACCTATGTTGCAGGCAGCACGAGGTTTTCTGTGCTTCAGTGAGAAGGCAGGAGCATCTTCGGAAAGAAAATAACAGATGACCCTCTCATCCAGCACTTTCTATCATCAGCAGCTGCTCAACATTTTATGAATCTGCAGCACCAAGATAACTCACAAGGCTGGATGCAGCTGAGGGAGCGGAACTCAGAGGGATGCAATGGGTGTCCCATCACCTAATCCAGAATATGACCTGTGCTAATGGGGGGGCACAGGGGAGAGAAGGGGGGTTATCACTCCATTAGCCCCTTACCATTATGTTTTTATCAACACTATGAAATGACAGTTACAGGGAGCTTACTGAGCTCTGAGTCAACTTTTGACGCATCTTGTTATTTTTTGGAAGTGCCAAAAGATGGGAAAAGGTGCAGGTCTGGTTTATATTTTAAAAGGTTTAAAAAAAATAAAAATGAGTCAACTGGCTTGACATCAGCGTTAGGCAATCCATTAACAGGAGAGAGCTAAAAATGGGGTGCAGTCAGTAAATGATTGAAAAAACAATGGCGAAATTATTGACAGGCAACAGAAAATAAACCTTGTGAAACCTAGGTAGGTACTAGATTTTATCTTTGATCCAGTCCCAAGCTCACTGTATTTAAATTTATTCAAGAATTGATTGATCGTGGTCTGCCGGTGCTCACTGGCTGGCAGGTGGCCTCCTCCCTGGGCTGCTCGGCACCTAACATGGTAAGTAGCCACAAATCTGGGATTCCTGGATCTCTGTTCAGCCCCGACAGGTTAGAGGGCTCTGAGACACCGTGGGTGGCTTATTCCTCAGGGTCCGCAGCTCGCTGCCTACCGAGCAGCTGGCTGGCTGCCTGCCAGGCCTGGCTCAAAAACCTTCTCAGCGGAGGCAAAAAATTAGTTTTGCCACTTTGAGGGTGCGAATGTGGGGAGGACCTCACAGGGCCAGGCTTTGGCAGTGAGAGGAGAGAGGAGGAGACCTGCAAAAGGCCCCCAGGAGCAGCCATCGCCCATCACACAGAGTCTTTTCGTGTATCACTGGGTAGCGTTACGAAGCAAGCAGCTGGGGAACAACGGTTTTGTCACTGCCCAGCAGCCATTTGTTGATCTAGAGCCCTCCTAGGCTGACCAGCTCGCATCCAGTCCCTCCCAGCAGCTAGTGAAACAGGTTCCTGGGCAGCTGGGTGGTACTGGGACAAGTAGCTGGCCATGTGGGAAACCCAGGGGTAGGGTAGTGTCATCTGCTTGCCAGCTCTGCAGGTCTCAGACTCCTCTTCCCTGTGGGAATTGTTCACAGAGGAAAGAACAAAACTAAACATTTTCCATAGGAAGGAACACTGCAGCACTTAAAGCCTTTAAAGGCAATGTTTAAGGAGGATAAGGAATTACTTGAACCCATAATGGTGGAGTGGATGCCAATACTGCCAAGCAATGTCTTTTAACTTAATTCATGCAAAGAATCATCCTAGAGGCCACTACATTTTAAAGGCATAACTTCTCAGCATTTTAAGATGGTCTTAAAAAACCCAATTCATCTATTTTCACGTTTCCCAAAACGCACCATCTACATTGCAGAGGCTCTAAACAAATGAACTCTGTTTCATGATGAGGGCTAGAAGGAGCCAGGAAGATGTTGCTCAACGGAATACCACAGAGTTTGCCTTCAGAGTTCAGGCAAGGATTGCAATTCCTACCAGACCACCGTGTGATAGCAGCGCCTTTTCCAGCTCTCACTTACACAGCCTTTGGGAGCAAGGGCTTGGCTCTGAACTGGCAAGGATTTGGAAAGGCAGCTGATGAACGGCAGTGCCTGTATTTTTATTTAAAGGAGCTATTAAATTAATTGTTTTCCTTCTGAGAGGACATCTTCAGTAACACTTGTAACAGATGCCCGAGGCACAAGACAGACAGTGTTTTTATGAAGACAAGTAATAACAAGTAGGAGTTAGCAATTTCATGAGTGGTGGGACTTATGAAGTCTGATTTCTGATGGCTCTTTCCTCTGTTGATTTTCTGATGTATAATAATAACACCGAGTATCCATTAGTCTCTCAGCAGGGTCACTAATCTGGATGTCTCTGTTCTATGTGGCCATCAACTTTTGTGGCACTCGTAGGAGCTCTGTATTTTTGCGACATTTAACCTCTCTGTCAAATTTGCTTGAAATAATTAACCCACACGCTAATAAAATCCTGGGGGAGGGTATGATGATCAGAGTAACAGAGAACACAATCACATGAGTCTTTTCTTAGGAATCCAATGTCTATGGCGTGAGCTCTTTTTCCTGTAAGGCATTTTACATGGCTGCCAAACTTGTTGCAAAAAGATTAAGTGATGTCACCGATGTTGGGTTGCCAAGTTACGAGTGTCACATCCCACAGAGAAGTACAGTCAGAAGGGTGAGCAGAAGTGACTCATCATTGTACCTTGATTAGGGCTTCATTTTGGTTGGTGTTGGGTCCGAAACCCAGACCTCTCCCTCCCACAGGAGATCCTAACCTCTGTTCCACCGTTCTCTCTCATCAGTGCATGGTGAGACAGCTCATCCTGGAGCTGAATGAGAGGAACCCACGCTAGAGAAGACATTCTCCAGCAGAGTTTTGGATGTGGTTTCCAGTTTCCTTAGACAGCAGGGGGATTTGATTCTCATCCCCCCACATCTGAGGGGACACTGTTAATTGCTCAGATATCCCTTGGGTCACAGGACTGGAAAGGAATTAAAAAAATCTAGTCCTTCCTTCACCCCAGGCAGAGTCACTGAGGCCACGCTTGCAGAAGCTTGCCTGCTCCAGGCCCTCCAGTGGTGACATCTCCTGAACTCCCCAGATGAGAAACATGGGATACAGTGGACCAGTGTCACAGCTAATGTTTTCTTTGAGGCTTAATCTGGCAAGCCTCTAGAAAAAATGCTCACAAATCAGTACTTTGTGAGTTTGGCAGGGGAAAGAGTCAGAATTTGTGACTTGTGAGCTAGGCGTCTAAGCTCTCAACCTGGGCAAGGTTTCCGTGGTTCCACCCAGAAGCAAGCATCAAGTGGATTTTTGTGAAAAAGACAGGGGCAATGACATTTTAGGCACCTCGAGAGCCAAGCAAGAGGAGAGGGAAGGTAAGCCAACACGCTGGAAAGGATGTTTAGTATAGCATTCGGCACTTCACACAGCGCTTTGGTTATGAACAGTTGGACAGCCAGCCGCTCAAACATTGCCTCTCGTATAGACCTCTTACCTTTCAAATGTCTTTAGGTAATGCCTCTTGGTGGCAGATAGGGATTTGAAATGCAAGCAAGTCAGCTCGCTAACTTATAGTGAACCACGGACTTCACAGGCAGTGTAAGTGTTTCATTAGTCCTTTCTAAAAATTTGCATTTCAAAAGCAGTATAACGTGTTGATGATGATTGAGGCCTATCTCTTGATCATTGATTTGTTTCACTCAACAAATTACTATTTTGCAGTATTTGTCATTTATACGTTACTTGTAGTTACTAGGTTACCTTCTAATACATGAAGAGTTAAAACATAATTAATTTTATTGTTAACAAATTTTAAAGAAATGTTAAAAAAAAAAATCCATTTCATGTTTTGACTTTTCAAAGAGTTTCATGAACATTAATTAGTTAACTCATACAGACAGCTTTTTAACTCGAAGTGTAGCAGCCAGTGCAATTCTGCCCAGACTTAAATATTACTTCTAACTTCTGCTATTTGAAGGTTTTGCTTTTGGTTGGCGTTTTTTTTGGTATAAATACTTAAGACTCAGTCTCTGCTTCTCATTCACATGAACAGTTGTGCTTCAGACCCTGAAATTATTCAGAGAGACAAAACCTGGACTCTTAGTTCTCCTAATTTTCTCAGATGTAAGGAGAGGTCAGTCAGGTCTTCGTGTTGTTTATTTGTGCTAAGATTCATTTGTTTCCTGTCCCTGCCTCTTCATGTGTAAACTTCTGTTTGTTAAGAAGAAAATAAATCACAAAGTAGAGTCAAATTTTCCCTTAGCCCCAAATTCTCAGAGGAGATCTGCAGAAGACAGAGCCTCAGTATAAAGCCATAGCTCTGCTGAGAATCAGGTCATTGGTTTATGAAACAGTAAATATTTTGTTTGAGACTTTTCACACAAAACGTAGCATCTTGCGTAAATGAGCATCTCTGTTCTACTCTCTTGAGAAAATCTGTCTCTCACATTTCAAGCCCTGCACCAACAATTAAAATGGTTTCATGACCTCAACCGCTCCCAGCAGACTTTCAACTTCTCTGAGGAACCTCCCTGACAAGTGACACCTAGCTGCCTAATCATTACAACATCTTCTATGAAGGTTTGATCCAACTGCCATAAAGACAGAGGAAGGATGCCCAAAATGATTCAAAAGGGTGCTCTGCTGATTTACGTGAGCAGGTGGACCTGTGCTGTTGATGGAGTTATCTCTTGTGGTTCTCCATCTGAAAGTCAGGTTTGGTCAACTGAGACCATAAAGGAGGTAGGAAAGCAGGACAGTATAGAGGTCTTCCTCTAGAACCAGGTCCTGTAGGATGGCTGCTTGGAGGAGACAGGCGAGTTCAGGGCAGCAGTATCTGGGGGAATTGGCAACAGAGCATCTGAGCAATACTGGACCACTGAAGGACAAGCAGCTCCCTAAGCACCTGGAGATGAACAGCACTGAGCTGTTTAAAACAGAAAATGAAGGACCCATTAAACCTAGATTTGATCCCTGGAAAGACCCTGGCACACATAAGGATTTTAAGTAGTTGGAAGATAATTAAGTGTTCAAAAAACCCATGAGCATGGCTTTACCAAACTCACTTTTTTCTTTGACAGGGCAACTGGCTCGAGGGGTAGGAAAGAAACAGCAAATTAATGACAGAGCGGGTGGAAGAGCATATACTTACGAAGCTTGTGGGTGGCACTGAGCCAGAGGGCCTGAAAGGACTTCCGTGGGTGGGATCAAAATTCAAAATAGTCTTCACAGATCAGAGGGATGTTCCAGAGCTGCCAAGATGAGTTTCGGTAGAGACCTAGGGAGGAGAAAGCCACGGCATCCATTCAAACTGGGAAATAACTGAGCCACAGATGGGGCAGGAAAGGCTCAACAACATAAGCAGGAATCAGCAGGGTGGCCCATTAGGTAGAGACCAAAGGCCATTTCTAGCTGATCTCATGAATCCTAACAATATGATTAGGAGGATAGCTATGCAATGACACAATTACTGTCAAGAACATGATGCTTCGAGCCACCATACCAAAGTACTGATGAATTACTGCCAGATGTTTTACAAGTTGCAAAAACCAAAGAGTTCCCCCAAAACAAAACCCACAGCCATGAAATGCTGTTCAATGTTTTAAGTCTAGATCCTAGTCCTTGCTTATGCCAAATAATATATATATACTCTGATAAATGGCCTAATTGGAATTACAGGGACTACGAAGTACTGCTGGACAGGAATAAAGTTTGCATAGCCGGGGGTGAGGAATTTACTTCCTAAATAAAGGCTTAAATTACTTAAGATGTCAGAGTGTTCTTTTTACTGTATGTGACGTTATCGCTGAGGTCATATCCACATCTCCAAACCTTGTTCTAGCCAAGCATCATCTGCTCTGGAGAGGGCTTTCCACAGTTTGAAGAGCCATGAGGAAAAACAGCTGTCACCATTTTACGGAAGCTTTTGCATTATGTCAGCAGCACGAGCTCCCCACGCTCTGCAGGACGTTCATTCCTACTCACCTGGTGTATTCCCTAGTGTGACTCAACATGAAAACAACACAGCAGATATTGGTTGGCTGTAATTTCTATGCAAACCTTGTTCTGAATATCGTGGGATTTCTGGTTTTCCCGTGATGGATTCTCAGACTTTGCTGTGGTTCAGGAATGGCTCCCAGCATCTCCTGCTTCAGAAACAATCTCACTGCGTATCCTGAAATCAGGTTTTAATCCTTCTCCCAAGTGTCCCGAAGATTAATTTTCACACCGCAGATAGCCATGTCACACACACACACCCTCGCCAGCCGGTACACGAGCCACATTCTTCCTGTATTAGTCATGGAGCATGTCTGCCTTTAACCTACGCAGTGGCAGACAACTATGGGACACGGGGTGCTCCTCCCATGACTCAGGAGTCGTTCTTGTCTCCTGATGCTGCAAGGTGCCGGGTGGCCCTATCCTGCCACCTACCAAGTGACATCAGGAGATGCTGGTATCTCACCCCTGTGACTCCTAAGATAGGACAGAATGAAGATGGGACACTCAGTGGGGACAATAAGCTCAGAGAAATGGTTGGATGAATGACTCGCTTAACCTGACTAAGGCCCCATCCCAAAGGTGCCAGTGGCTGAATCTGACTGTTTCTCATGTGCACACACAGGCAAGCTGTGGCAGTCAAGCACCTCCGGAAGACAAACGCTGCTCCTTCAGTATATATACCATACCGCCATCCCAAACTGGAGGTGAATTCACTCCACACTTAATATAGGGCTGACTGCAGGGTGACCTTCCTGCCCTGGGCCTCGGGGTGTCAGGTACCTCCTTCTGGATATGCCGATTGCCTTGGTCTGCCTGACATTCAGTACTCCTAGGAAAAGTCATCAGGCTGCCCACAGCTCTCCTCTCAGGCTGTTAGATTTGCCAAGTATGAGTTACCCAGCCCAAGCAAGCAGTTGCTATTAGGTGCGCTATCACCTTCATGCTGCACAGGGATGGGGAGACTGATTTTCAGCAAACTAAGGCATCACCCATGCTATTATTTTTTTTCTCTGCAGCTTTTTCCATTGCATTTCACTGCTTGCAGGGATTACTCCTAATAGCACAGGACAGTAGGGTTTTAGAAAGGCAGGTTAAAAAAGAACCCGAAACGGTCTCCATTTATTTTAGAGAACTTCAATATAGAGATTATCTATCATATCAATAGGGGCCTGCAGGTTTCTCTAATGGCTGCTGGCCCAGCTCAGCGAGGTCTTTGGACCTGAGCCTGCCGTTGCCTACTGTGCATGAGGATCTGCCATCTGTACCGCTCTTGTTGAATCCAGCTTTCTCTAGAGTGATTATGGCTAGCTGGAGAGTAGAGGATTGCCCAACATGAGGAAGGGTATCAGCATGTGGCCTTCACAGGGCGCGTTTGAGATAGGCAGCCATGCATGCTAACAGTCGGCAGGGACACTAAATTGCCTTCACATCAATTGATCTTGATACCATCTGGTTTTGAAAGGGCTAATTCTGCCAAAGACAAACACTCGGCAGTTCTCGCCATCTTTGCGGTAGATTGAAAAGAAATGGAGAAGGAGTTTTGCTCCATCTGTGTTCTTTTGTCCTTGCTGCTTTTAGATAAGGCGGCACAAATTTGCAGATTCCCTTTGGATTTAAGCTGGTAATGGTTTAAGGCACAACGATGACTGTATCACAAGAACAAATCAGGAAAGAAACATTGTTAGAGAAGAAATCCCTCAAATCAGGGAAGGCACAGTATTTTCTCCTTTGTTAAGCTCTGAATTTAATTTGGCTTTGCCAGGCAGAGGCTCTTGCAGGTGCAAACTGGGGGTGCACTGCTCAGCAGAAACATGTCACCAACTTACTGCAGGATCAGAAGCCAAAGTCAATACTCAGAGACAACTTCTCCAAGGTGGTTGCAAGTCCCTCAGCAGCGCCAGGGGCATTCTTCCCCTTGGATTCCGGGAAGGGTTAGAGATTCCCAGGAGATCAAGCCAGGTGCGGTGTGTGAAAACAAAAAGGCAAGACAAGAATTGGTGTTACTTTAAATCATGTGGGGAAAAAACCCAACCAGAAAAGAAAAAAAAAAAACCCACACAACCAAACAACAATAAAAAACAACACATGGTTATATAAAGGCCAAAATAAGTTTCTTTCCCATGCTCCAGGAAGTTCTCAGTGCATTCTCTAACTCACATTTTTAAATCAAAATGTTCAAAAAGATTGTATCAAGTAGTTTCACTTTCCAGAACTGGAACATTCAATAAAAAATCAACTCTAATCTTGATTTTAAATGTTGAATTAAGCTTTAAAAAAAAAATTATTTGAAAAATAGAATATTCCAAAAAAATTTCCTTGATTAGAAATGGCCCTGTTGCTAAAAGTTTTGGACATTTGGGATGTCAAACAATTGTTCCAAGCTCACTGTTAAAAACCAAACCAAACCCAAACTTTTAAGTATTTTTTTCAAAAAGGCTTGAAAAATCTGTAATATTTGACTGATGTCAGTTGTTAAAGGAACCATCCACAAAGGGGTTCGGCTCACTGTACTGTGTCACTTTGTAGGGTCAGGTATTTAATGCTTACATACTTTAATCTTTGGATAAAGCACAGGGGCTGCCCACAGGTAAGATATCCAACACTCTCCATGCTGGCTTCTAAGTTGCCTATGACTTTACTTAACAGCTCTGTGACTCATATGATGCCATCGAAAGAGGGTCATTGTCAGGCCCACTGAGAAAGCATTTAAGATCCAGGAGCAAATTATCCAGGAGAAGCTATTTTCTTTGCTTCCCACCGTCTGTGCCTTTTTCTTGGCATCCACTCCTGTTCTTTAGAGCTGTTTGTGACTTGGAGCTGGCAGAGGAGCAGTAGCAAAGGCTGAGCTGGGTGAGGAAGCACGGGATGGAGCAAGGGTTTTTCTCGACACCGCAGCATCCTCAGAGTTTTACCTCTTCCTCACAGCTCTGCTCATAAGGCTCTGCTCTGGGTTTTTTGTTCTGCCTGTCAACCAAGAGACCCTTGCCCATGCCTCTGAAATGTTAAAGCTGCATTAAGATTCAAACTCAGTGCTAGGATTGCTGAGATAGAAGAGAGGGGCTCTCATGTCTGGAGGCAAGAAGAGAAAATCTGTCACTCGTAACCATGGCCTAGTTATTATTGTTAAGACTAATAAAACTAATTTTAATAATATTAAACTCTTGAATTGTATTCATTTTCAGCAGAAAATTGAGAGCAATCTTTCCCCCCTCAAATATCCCCATGAGAGTATCGCAGCCTTGGTGCAGGAGTCCAGAAAAGCTGAGGAATCGCCATCCTTGGAGATACTTAAAACTCAACTGTACGTGGTCCTGAGCAACTTTTACCGGGAGGTCAGACTAGATGATCTCCCTTCCAACCTAAATTATTCTGCAGCTTTGTAGAAGATGGTGGTTTTGGACTTGTTGCCTTGGTAAATAGGAGCTGGGGGAGGATTTGGTGAGCTGCAGACAGCACAGCTATGAGACAGAGAGGAAGGGAATAGAAGACGGGTAGTATGGGGTCGGTAGTTTTATATCCATTCTTGGGATTAACCATCCCATTTTAAAATGATGAAGTATCTTACAGTTGTGTGTTATTTTCGGTAATCAAAGAAGATCCGTGATCTAAACTGGAACAAAAAAAATAAGCAAAACAATCCTCATCCATCTGCTCTCAAATAATTAAGATTTTTTTCTGCTTCTGCAGGAATGGAGATAGTGGCTTGTTAACACCATCCAAGTAAATCCACGAGTCAAAGCTTGGTTGAAAGGGTCCGGCAGAGAGAATCCCTAGTCAAGCCTTCTCTGTGGAAGAAGAAACAAGGCAGCCTTCAACCAGCAACATCACAGAGCTCTTATTCCACTGTCCCTCTGCATGATATATGGGGTTAACTTTAAGAGAGAAAAAACTGGCGGTCTTTTTTTGCCAAATAGGGAGAAGTTCAGTCACTTCAGAACAATGGAAGCAAACAGAACTCAAGGGAATTATTAATCTTGTAAATGGAATTTGATTTTCTAATGCAAAGAGCAGGCTTTAATTACAGCAAATTGAAACAATAGAACATTTCCTTACTAAAAAGTTTGAGGAGCTTTGTGTTGCTATGATTACTATGCGAAGGGGATGTGTGTGCTTAGGAGTCCTAGCAATTATAGTAGGGTTTAACTTCAGCCAACTACTTTCTAAAAATTACCATAATTGACAACAAGAATGTTTTCCCTTAACTTACTTCTCTTAAGGACCAAACACGGATACCATGATGTGCACATAGTCATTGTGCGATATACTACATCAGCACAGAAAGGGACAATTATCCCTGCTTCAGGAAAGGGATCCTTTCTTCATTTGAAAGCACAGCCCAGAACAGAAGTAACACAAATGGATCTCCGTCTCCCATGGCAAATAGGATCTGCCATCCCTCAGAAGACAGACATCAAATACCAAAGACACATTAAGATTCTGCTCAGTACTGGATGAAACAGTCCTTGCTAGCTTGCAGTCATTATATTTGGTGGCATCTATAATAAATAATCAGATTATAACTATGCTCTTTTGCACTTTTCATGGCCACATCACAGGCTGGGAGCACCTGTACTTGTTCCTGGCATCACTTTTGGAAAGAGAGGTTCCAAAACTTGAGGAAACTGAAGGAAAAGCAGTAAACTCATGTGAAGCTTTCTGAGTATGAAAAAAATGCATGCTGTGTTTGTTAGAGGCTGCAGTCAAATTAGCATTTAATTACATTAACATTTAATGCTTAAAAATGTCAGGAAAGGACTGAGGGGAAAAAAAAAATAAATCAGAACTCAGAAAAGAGATAGATGATATGTGCAGAAGTTTAAATGCCTGATTTGGATTCCCAGTGAAGAACCGTCTCCATTTTTCTTGCTTCATGCCATACTGTAAACAAAAAATTAATGTGTTCAATTTTAAAATGCCCCGCCTTCAGCTTTCTAAACTAGTTGAAGCTAATCAAATTTAACTACCACTTCCAATTAATTTTGTTCCCTGGAATGTTTTTTGATAATGGAAATCGTGATGGGGATAAAACAGATCATGCTCTTCTGAGGTCTCAGGACTATCAGCCATGCTCCATTTAACCTTAGCACTCGTCTGAGCAGGAGCTTCAATCTTTTGCGGGGAGTAAATACACTCGGAGCTGATGAAGCAACTAGTGCTGTGCCTGAACGATGAGGAGCGACTCTAGAGAGCTGCTGCTCATCTTCAGCCCCTTGTTTCTTGAGCCACGTAGCTCAGAAACTTGCACCTTCAGGAGACCAATGATCTGTCAGAGACTAGACACATTCACTGCTTACAGCTGAGAAAATACAGAAGCTGGATACATGTACAGTCCCTGCTGATGGAAGGAGTCCTATGCTGTAGTTCTTTCAATCACGTGATTTCTCCAACCAGCAGCTGTACAGAAGACTGTGGTCCAGGTTATCTCCTACATAAAGGCCAGATGGAGTCTTTTGCAAGGCTCTTCTTGAGGATTTTTACTTTTTAAAATTATTATTATGCCCTCAAATCTCAGCAGGAATTCCTACAAAATATGAACTGTACTGAGTTCAGTCTAAAAGACACCAGAAATCAGCACAGTCCTAGAAGGTCCAGTAAAAGCCTTTGTGTTGCTTGGGGAACGCTACTCCAGCAGGATCACACTGCTGAGAGCTTGGGATTTCATAGCAAAGTGAAATTACACATAGAAGAGAACATTCATAAAATACATTCATTTTTAATGAAGACAATAAACACTCAGAGCTTTGTCTTTTCACTTCTGTGCCCAGCCTACTGCCTCTGTAATGAGCCCCCAAGCCTTGGAAGAACAGAGATGCCTCAGTGTCTCTCTGCTAGAGAGATTTCAGGTTTTCAGTTTCTTCGATTAAGAAATTATTTGACAGTAATGGATAACAATGAAACTAAACTGCCTGGAAAATTTGAGAATAAATGCTTTTCTGAGCAGAGCTAAGGACTGTATGGCCTTGATGAGTCTTCTCACAGTGCAGGAAGCCCCAGGAAGGATCTCTTGCAGATTGTGGTGAGCAAGACAGTGGCCAGGGGGCTGAGGCAAAGTGAGGGATGATGGATCTCTGAAAATGGACAGAGAGGTTAATATAGCTTCACACAGAGCATTTCATCTCCTCTCCTTTCTCCTAACAGCAAGGTTCAGACCCACTACATATGTCTCCTTTACTTCCAGGGTAAGACATGCAGGGAGGAAACCCTTTGGGAAAACACAAGTGACGGTATTTCCCTGTAAAGGTCTGATGATCCTAGGTCACAGAACAAAATGCTCAGAGGTACTTGCTCTGCCACACTTTAAAAGGAGCTGGTCTGAGAAATGAAAAGCTACCTACGTGGGATTGGAGTCATCTGCTGGAGTCCTCCACCCCCGCCTTTCTAATCAAAGCAGCTCAGGAACATCACAGAAATCTTTCCTCATGGCATCGTTGTTACACCTGGAAGTGCCATTAACCTCTTTTTACAACTGAAAACAACAGAGAATAAAATGAAATGCCTGAAATTGCAGAGCCTGATCTGTCCCAGGCTTTCCCCTTGTCCCTGGAACTACTCCGTCACATATCCCGTATACAGACAACCCTGTAAAGCCAACCCAGGCAGGAGAGAAAATGGGGATAGCTGTTTGTTTTGAGAAACATCACCCAGACACTGCATTTATCCTGCATGAGTCAAAGCAAATATTTTCATCCTTCAGCACTCTCTCCTGCCAGCTCCCCAATTTTCCAAGGCAATATCCATAGGTTGGAATTTCTGTATGGACATGAAAGTGAAACACTACTGTACTGTAATAGCTTTTGGCATGGATGTCTATTGCATTTGAATAATTTCTCATGATGTTTTTATTTCGGAACTGTGAAATCTTGGCCACCTGACTCTTAGATTAATATATTAACAAGATAAAACTATATACCATAAGGCTTCTTAGATAAAAAGCTTAGTTATGCAAAGGCTTCCTATTATCCTCTTTATCCTTCACTATGTCAGAGTGAATTGTAGCATCTAACTCTTCAGCTAAAAATCCCTATTCAATGCTTAATGCTCAACAGATAGGATAATATTTATTTTATTTTGGCGTTTAATTTTAGATGAGGTGACATGCAACAGAATGGAGCACAGACACTGGAAAATGGTCTCCCGCAGTGTGATAAATAACAGAGTACAAGCGAGTAATGCAGAGGTAATCAAAAAAAGGAATATACCCCTGGAAGTTGGCACCCTATAGCCCCATGACTAAGTAGGCAAGCAACCAAGCGAATGCCAACATCCTCATGCAGTATGCTGCTCACATCTAACCATACCACAGAGCGTGAGAGGGGATGGTCTGAATGAGAACTTCGGTCTAGCTCTGCGGCAGTGGTTATTTTTTTTGCACAACACAATGGGGGCCTCCATACACTGGCCTCCCTGCCCTGTGCTGCTATCCATGAAGTCACTCAAGATCATGCAGTGCAGCTGAATATGTTGGAAGACCTTGTCTTAGGTGGGGCATTGCTTTCCATGCCATAAAGCTGGCCAAGCAGCTGCTCATCTTGCAACACATGCGTAGTCCCATTGGCTTTACTGGCTTAATGGTCCTGCGTGCATGCTTGTGTTTCTTTTACTGGAAGAAGTCCCCTTCAAGTGTCTCTATCTCCGTGGCTTTTAAGAGGGTGCATCACCTCAGCAACTTACCTCCTGAGTTACAGGAGCTGGGACTATCACCAGTGTATTTAAGCCAAGCAACGCATGCAATATGTGCCCATGGCAGGAGCTTGGAACTAGATGATCTTTAGGGTCCGTTCCAACCTAAACCATTCTACGATTCTAACAGTTGTTGGCACGGTCCTCTGGGAGAGATGATCTACACTGCAGCTACAAAAGGCAGTGAGAACTGGAGAACGGATGGATTAAAGTAAATAAATAATAATTTTAAGAAAGGAAAATGTTGTATCTCCTTCTAGCTCAGACTGCAGGGTGGAAAAGAGATTTGGCAAAGTCCATTTCAGAGACACACAGAGAAAAAGAGCTAATATAGGCCTAACTCCGAGTTTCATATCTGTTACCAAGGCATTGTATAGTCTTAACTGTGACAGCATCTAAGTTATCACACCAAGGCACCGAAATTAGTCATAAAACAGAGCACTATAATTCATACTGTCAAAGCTATTTTTGTTCACTTGGAGCTGTTTTTACAGACTGACATAATTGGACAACAGGTATGACAAGCCTCTACTTTGATGTTATCTTCACCAAGCCAGAGACTTTGTTGTAGGAGAGGATGAAAAACAGGGCTCTGCCAAACAAAACAGCATGAAGAAAGCCTACCTAACCCAGGGAAATTAGGAGGCCGCGTTCTTCTTTCTGTGAAGCTAATACCAGTCCCACCAAAGCTACTTCATTGTAAGACTCAAGAACGGCAGTGATATTTCATGCTGGCAATTTCCTAGAAACCAGTTATAGACAGAAGACATGAGCAATAGGGGTGAAGAAAGAGAAGAAAAAAAGAAAAAAGAAAGACAAGGCAACATATTTCTGAGCTAAATATTCACCTTTCAGTAAGCTCTTGCCCTCGGCAGCTGGCTTCTGTTTCCACATTCTCCTTTACAGTCCCACCTGCAAACGTGGCCATATACAACCACACTCTTCAGAGCACGTGAGGCATTAGGCATGATGGGGTAACTTTACCTTATCACCAAAAGAGAATGTATATGAAAGCCCACACAGCTCATCTTTGCTGAGCCAAGCAGTACCCCAAAAGAACAAGAACTTGTCTGTATTTCATAATTATTAACATGCTTTAGTAGTAACTTTTTCATAGTGCTCCCACCTTGCAGACAGACTGACTTCTTATATTGCCCTCATCAGAGAAATCATCAATGTTCAGCCTCATCTCACCAAATAGGCAGCTCTGGTGGAAAAATTAAGCTGGAGCTCTGTGGCCACACAAGGCTACAAACTCTGCTGCTTGGCACACTAGACCGTGTCTCAGCAAAGCAGCCCTTACACAGGCACGGGGCAACTAAACTGTAACAGAATATTTACCTCCTCCTGACTTCAGTCTGGTCTGTGCTAAAAAAGCCTTTGCAAACCCTGCCCAGCTTTGCCCTCAGAGGCTCTGCTCAAAAACAGCTGACAGCTGAGGCTTGAAAACCACATTGATTAGAGATGGCCTGTGCTGAGTTTGAAAACCTGATGCTTAAAAAAGGCAGCAAGTCGCTAGCATCCCATGTCATTAGGAGATGTTTTCCCCATAAGCGCCTAACGAGCTGGCACAGTGTTGACTTTCAGTGGGAGCTCCTCATCTTCCTGAGATTGCCTGACAAGCTTCCCCAAGCACAGGCTGCTTCTTTGTCATCCTTCCTGCGGTGTTTAGCCCTGACTAGGAATAACAGAGGCTGCTATAATATGAATAAGAAACAAAAAAAATAATAAAAAAAATCCCACTGTGCTGCTGACACCAGGAGAGCCCATTGCCCTGTGGTGAACAAGAAAATAATAACTCTTCCAGCCCTGATGGGGATCACCAAAATGTCAAGGCTGGTAGCTGCCCTTTCCATTCTGACATGATAGTTAGCCCCTGGGAAGGAAATAAATTACTGAGCCACTTAACACCTCATTAGGAGTTAAAACTATATATTCAGCATCTCCAAGTAGATTTTTAAAGCAGCTTGGGTATTTAACACCAAGCTGTGAATTTAGCTCTGGTTGTATGCAGCACCATTTCCTTAAGGGAAGCTTTTCCTTTGAATGTCTCCAAATCCCAGGCAAATAATTGTTTCCATTCTCCTTGCTTAGCTGTCCTGGTTAGGGTTGTATAGTCTGTCTGTATTTATAAATAGCCCACTTTGTTTACCAATTATTTTTAAGTATTTTCAGGAAAGGGAAGGAAGAAAACTCTGGGAATATTGCAATTGACTGTCTGCCCTCATTAGCCCAGTAATTATTTCACTGTAATTCAATTGTTTCTTGTATTCAGTTCAAGATAAGAAGACTGCAGTGGCAATAATAACTTAAGAAGTTCCCCTTCTCTTTTTTTTTTCCTTTTTGCTCTTTTCTCCCAGGCTCCTCCCTGCCTCTGCATCACTCCTCCTTCCTAGTTATGATACGCAGGGGGCTTACTGCTGTGCATTGAATCAGAGCTAAAAATACTTATCTTCCTTTCTTTTTTGGTAGGTTTTGATTGTTTTTAAACCCAGATCAGTTGGCATTTGCATGGTGGGTACACTGTGAAAACTAAATAAGATTTATCTTATTTTATTCAAGTTAATAAAATCTGCAAACATGGTGTGACTTATTATTGAAAACTAAGATACTTTAATACCCAAATCTGTGAAGACTCAAAACTGCATCAAAGCCAGTGCTTTGAACTATACACCAGCTTTTGATGCTCTTTACTGTAGCAATGGAAGTAGGAGGCAGAAACACGGATCCCATGTGTTCAAATTTTCCTACCAGAGATATGAATGGTGCAAAATATTCACATAAATCTGGAGTTTCTGGATGGGATCAGATTTCTTCCGCATGGGGCTTGGACTTACTGGGTGAGGTGAACAGACAACCTGGGTTGCTCCATGTTTTAGGTTCAACGTAACCTGCCATCTTTGTGGATTCGATGTGACCAGAGGTACAACCCCAGTGGCACCTCTGAGGGAGAGGGTGCAGAGGTCTTCTTCACCGTGGGGTCACCGTGATGTCTCAGCCGTCCTCTCCCGTAACCCCAAGGCTTTGGCTTGGTTATGAAAACACAGTTGTCATCCACAATGGGGTGTTTTTCTGTCACCTTTTCTGTCACCCACAGCGTTTCCTGGCTCTAGAGGAGGCGTCATTTGTTCTCCGTTCAGCTTCACTGGCAAGTTGGATCATCTCCAAGGGCTGAGAGTCACCCTGTTCATTTGCTCAGGGGGTCTCCTTTTACTGACAGATCCAAGAACAGATTTGGGTTGAAGAAAGGTGACTTCATCCTGCTAATAGGGAGGCGTGGGGAGAGGGTGTTTAAATACAGCTCCTCCTTTTTTAAAAAGCAAATCTCGGTCTAAACTTGATTGATGCAATGTCCTCAGGCAGGATATGTTGGACCAAACTAGTTTAGAATTGTATCTTAGCTCAATTGTAAAGCTAAAATGGTTAATCCTTCCACTACTTGACCCATAACTGCATTTCAGAGCTTAAGGAGCTTACCTTATGTGGGAAAGAGTTGTATAGTCCTCCTCCTGAGACGTTCACTCCCACTTACACCTTGTCAGAGCAACAGTGTGGAGCTGCCGTGCCAGAACCTTGCTTTTTCAACCAAATGGTAGCCACCATCCTTCCTCTGCTTGATGTTCAAGTCTGTGTCACTTAAGTTACCCTTTGCCAAGCTCCAGCGACCTCTCGGGTGCGTGCCTGAGCCCACCACAACAGCCAGGTGCCGAGATTTAACCTGCAAAGGGTGATGCACAGGAGCAGATAGAGCATCAGGGTCCGCAGATGAGCTCCAAAACAGGGAAAATAACTCTAGTTTTACCCAGACCAACAGCATATAAGGAGCTGCGAACTTTGCTGGAGTTTCTCAAAACGTCCATGCGTTTATCTTGTTCATCAGCGTGGGCCTTTTCGGAGAAGCCAAGATGTTTTGTGAACGGTGCAAGAAGGGGAAACTTCTTATCTGATCTCACTGATGTCTCCCAGGCAGGAATGACATGCGTTTTGGTAGCCCATCAAGGTTTTCTGGTTTGCCAAACGGTGACTGCCTTACCTCTCATAAACACTCTAGATTCGAAGGGGTGGAGGAAGGAGAGGAGGAAAAGATAAGGAAAAATTGGGAAAAAAAAGACCAGGAGGCCTCCCCAGCTCCCAAGAGTGAATAAGAGCTGGTTTATGATGATCAGTCTCAGTGCCAAGTCTTCCATTAGCCGCCTTCTCCCCAGAGGCTTTTCTGGGGGGCTATTTTTAACTTCCGTCACTGTTACAAATGGGTAACGTGTGTCCCTGCAAGTGGTGTTACCAGCCCCACTGAGAGGGCATGGGCAAAGCGTAACCCAGAAGAGGAAGGGGGGATGATGGATTCTGCTGAGCCTGGCTTAAGCAGGCTGGGCCACCAGGAGGAATATCCAAAAGGGGATGGAAATGCCTCTTTAAGAGTATTTGGAAACTACCGGGACCCTCTGAGACAGCCTCATCCTTAACTCTGTGCATCTGCATCCAACATCAAGGTCTGTTCCAGACAGTGCATGTGTCTCTGCTTTGCTTCAGGTGCAATACAAAGTTCTCCTCAGTGCTATGCATTTTCTTAAGGGAAGCGCCCGACCTTGATAATATACTGAAACTGTCCTTCGACACAGTGTTTCCAGGAAGAGTTAACTGCCACCATCAGAAGCAGGAACAGCTTATCTTGCAAAGGAACAAGAAGGGTAAATGTCTGCTGCTGTCCTTGGCTGGAGGGAGCCAGTGCCGTTCAGCTCCTTGCCTTCAGTTCTGCCTTGGCAATGGTGAAGGAAATTATTCTTCATGTTCTGAAACCGCAAACGTCGACTTAGTTTGCAGATATTCCTTCATGCTTGGCGGCAAGCACCCAGGCCCTGCACGAAAAGAAACTAGCTCCAATGGCAGCAGCCCGTGCCTTTGGGAGCAGGGAGAGCTGCTTTTCCCCCATCTGTCAGTGGTGACTTTCTGAACGACCTTGGCATGCAGCGGTGTGACAACCATTAAGACCTGGCTGACTAGTTTGCTGCAGTGATGTGGTTTCCAGATTTACCACAAGGCAAGCAGAGAAGTCCAACATGGCGTCCTTCCCAGAGAGGGGATGACTAAAGCGAACACCCTCCAGCAGCAGGATTGCTCCTGACTTTCCCATGCATGGACTGTCTCCACTTAATAAATCCCTGGTTCTCTTGTCAGTCCTGCAAACGGGCCTCCTCTCCAGCAGCAGCCTGTAGCATTTGCAGGACATGCAGCAACGTTGTAGAGCAGCAGAATTATCCTGTAGGGATGGGTGAACTTGTCTGACCTCATTTCAGATCCCCTTAGGTATGACGGATTGGAAAGTTTGGCTCAGATTCATGCATTTCTGGAAGTAAATAGGGAGAAGAGAATGCAGGGGGAAATGGTACTCAGCCTATGAAGCAAACAGTATAAAAATGACTATGAAAATAGAGGGGAAAGAGAAACAGTTTAATAAACCCCTAGCAGCCTGTTTCTGGTGGGAGACATATTGGCTTTCAGAAGGCATAGGAAAGTTATTTCATCCCTGTATTGTCTGTCCTCGAGCTAGAGCATGCTTTTAATCTAGATTAATGGACCATCATAGAAACCCTAAAATACAACATTTCAAAAGCTAGGTACATTTGCAAACCTCTTCAAAAAGCTTATTGAGCAGTTTGTAAGGCCCTGTGTTCCCAAATATCTACTTTCAGTACTGGGATTATGGGAGACAGCAGCAGATGAAACCATGTTGTCACCATAGAAAACTTCTTTTTTTAATGTTGTTTTTTAATCAGTCTTCCTGATTAAAATGTTCCCCAGCAACATCTGCAGTCCCAGACCAATCTGCTTCCCCACGGTGTCCTGAGTCAGGGCACTGTCGGCTGCTTACCCACTCTCAAGTCATAGGTACCTTCTGGGCAGCTCTTCACTCCCACTGGGGGGATGCAAAACTCAGTCAGGTAGGTTTTGCAGGTGGAAAACTGAGTTATGGGGAAGTGAAGCCACTTGCCTAAAGCTACACATCTGGCTGGGGACAGAACTGGATGTCAAACCCCAGGCTTTTCAAGTCCAGGACACTGCTTTCTGCTCTGAAATGGAACTTGCTTCAGGACAGCCAGCCACATGCATCCCTCTGCTTGGGACCCTTCGTCAGGGACCCCGTGGGAATGCAGCCCTTCCCGTCTCACGCCAACCCCTGGACTGGACAGCCTTTGTGGGGACAGAGGGGGACCCCAGAGCTGCTTCTGTCTCCCAAAGCCACCATCTAGCCTCTGGTGATACCCTGGCACAAAGACCCTCTCATCTGCTGCTGCGGAGAGAAAAATGCTATTTTCACAGCACCAGCTAAGTAGGCAGCCAGCTTCTGTCACCAGAGATGCTCCACGAACGTAGCGTGACATGCTGCTCGGGACTGTGTGGTGGCTTTCAGAGTGGCTATGATGACAGGCTTTAGCAGTTCCCCGAAGTTCCTCCTCTGAGGACTGAGGCTGAGGAGAAGAAATCTGCTCGTTCTGTTCGAAGACGTCCATTAAATTCCCATTTAAGAATTTCTTCGGAGGTAATTCAGCATTATCTGTAAACGTGGATTACTGACTTTGTGAATATTTCATGATTTCTATTAGTCATTTATATTTTTAGAAACATAGGTCATAAAAAATTGAAGTCATTTTGCTTCAGTTCTGCCATGCCAGAGATCTTTTTCTCCAAAATATATTTCATTAGAGCCTTGTATGTCTGATGAAAGAAATTGGAGTGAAGTTAAAAGGGAGATCTGTCTGGTCTCTAATGCTTCCCTGAAATATGGGTCTACCTGGGTGGATGGCAGTATATAAAGTTTCATTAGGCAGGTAGGAAATTCTCCTCTGCAGATGCCCTCAGAGCACTGACTGTCCTAAATACCTCCCTTTTCACCCAGTTAATTTCCCTGGGGCTTACCCTTTTCCTAGATAAAAGCATACCTTTTAATTTTAAGCCATACATTTGTGCTCCATTATAGTTAAAGTCCTACTTGCTCTGATGGCTAAACGTATCCTCCTGCAGACACTCGTGGCCTTATGCTTGGCCCAGGGGCTCCTAACGCTGCTCCAGCCCTGGGGATGGAGGAGGACCACACTCTGCCTTCCTCCTACATGGGCATGATGCTCAGCAGCTCCTACAGGGAGTTCAAAAAGCCAACCTGCCTCTGGCTACAGGCTCAGAGGGGCTATAGGGGTTGGGTTGTGACCTGGGGAGCTCAGCAAGGATCCAAAGAGCAGGACTAGGCTCTCTGGGGCTAGGATGATCCCTTAGCACAGCTCTTTCCAGCACCTGATCACCCAGGTTTTGCTGATGATAAGCTCTGAGCAAAAGGATGACCTGTGGCTCTGTGCTGATAATGCAGTCCAAAAAGTGCAAGCAGCATTAATGATGGAGGCTGAGGGTACAGCATCCCCCCGTGCAAGCCCCGGGGACGATCATCCTCAACGCCAAAAATATTCACTTCACACTAAATGAAATAAAGCCCTGCGTTATCCATGGCTGGCAGCCAGGACGTGGGGTTGGGACTGATGCTGCCCGTCACTCACCGTGACAGGAAGCAGGAGAGCACGAAAGCAGGAGCAGAGGGTGCTGCTGTGCAGGGCCATGGGTTTGCTTCCAGCTTTTGGGCAAACCGGACCCATTGTTTTCATCATGTGGTTCCTACTCAAATACAATTTATGATGTTTTAAAAGATTTTTTTTATTTTTTTTTGTGGGGAGTTATAAAATTCAGTGCTGACTTTTTTTTGCAGCTGGTGATCTGCTAGATGGGATTTTAAAATTTATTTTCCCCCCACCCAAGAGCCATTCCTTTGTAACTAGGGTTTGGCTCCTCAGAGGCCTTTGGCAACCCAGAGCTCACGGTAGGTGTTATGAGATCACCATAGACCTGGGTCCACTAGCAGCACCTCAACTTGCCAGGTTGACATCCCCTAAAAATGCACATTGCTCCTTTGCTTGTTAGTATTTTGCCTCCTGGACTTCTAAAGTATGGCAGATCACAGTGGGAACTGAAAACTTGTTTTCCAAGAGGGGAAAAAAAATCCAACACCACTAAAATTGTCCTCAAATTCCTTAATCACACGTGTGAGAATGGGCTCAGCGCAGAACCACATCAGCGGCAAATGCTGCCGATGTCCCTGCTCCAGATGCAAATGGAGACTTTCCAACAGCAACTCGTTGAGGCGGCAGTGGACACTTTTGGCAGCACGTGGCTGTATATTATCGGCACGTCCTGTAAATTTCTAGCTGGCCCCTGGGCTGTAAATGAAATTTCTGAATCCCTACGATTCGTACCCTGGCTGTTCAAAAGCACGGTGCCACCACAGGCAGGCTGGAACCCATTAGGTCGTTCTTTCCCTTATAATATAATTACTCACAGCTGCTGGGAGTGCACATACTCTGATTTCCAAATATAGAAAGCTGGGTAGCTTCCACCTCACTCACATTTTTCCACAGCTTGCTTTATATCTTCCAGACCCACATTCTTCTTTGAACTTTACACAAGTTTCTGAACCCGATTGAAAGACCCAGGAGGTCCACGATGGAAAGTCACCGCTTCTTAAGCTCAGCATGTGTAAGGTGAAGGAAGACTCAAACCACTGCCTGTTATTCCCCTGGAGCACTCCTATTCCTTTTGTTTGGCACTGGCAGCCCAGTGAAAGTGGATGGAAGGGAAAGTTTAACATAGGAACAAAGGGAAATTAAAAAAAACCCCACCAAGTTACAAATCTTTGCTGGCTTTGCCTGATCTGGCAGATTCTCTACTTTTTAAAAACTCTTTATGGTTTACACTGTTTTAAAGGGAACCTGATCTATACACTGTGGAATTGCAGATGATTTTTAAGACTCACATTCAGCCTGTAGACTTTAACCTCATGGTGCGGTATGAAGGGATCAAAGAGCCCAGAGACACGGTCAGGTTAAGATTTCCAACCATGCTTCTCTCCCTCCTGCAACTCCAAGGACCAGACTCAGAAACGAGCCAAAAGGTGGAAAGCTCTACATCAGTGGTGTCCTGCAGTTGTTTTACTATGTAGCCACATAAAGTGACCTCCCAAGGCACATATTGGTCCCGTTGTACAACTACAGCAAGAAGGGGGAAAAGTAATTCGGTCGTTGATGGCAACGGTGTGGGGCAGATGCTGTGGGACCATGCCCACAGCCCTGGGAGCATTTTTCAACTCTCTCCCTGCTCTCCTTTGCACATTTTTGTAGTCACAAGAGGCACAGGGCAAGAAAGGTACTCTATTTTTTTTTTGGGGGGGGTTTAATCTCCTGAGAACTGCCCCATGCATCCATGAACTAGATTTTACAAATTCCCTGACATCTGAAACTATGCAAAAAAATATACCCGTGCTTAATGAGATGCCTGAATGCTGCTTTCCCGTCAGAAAGCTGAAAAGAATCTGCTGGCTTCCCTGTGCTCAGTTTACTCTCATTATTTGTGGAAAAAAATCTAGTTTCAAGCCATTGAGGTTAGCTGGTCAAAGCCACGGGGGGGTCAGTCCTTCCAGCCCCTGTCACTCAGAGTCTCTGCCAGAAAAGGTCAGTCTGATAACAGAGTTTCTCCATGTTCCTCTTCTTTTCATCATCGTTTCACTCGTGGCCCAAAACATTCATGTGTCAGCTTTGAACTAAAAAAAAAAAAAAAAAACAAACCAAATAGCAGCCTCAGGAAGGAATATGCCAAAGGCTCAGCTCTCTGGGAAAGTTATGCCACTTATATTAAATACGTTTAATTTTATGAATAAGATTACTGGTTACTGGTATAACTGTAGAATAGTTATTCTGTGTTTTAGAGCAGCCGGTTATGGTTTATCTTAACTCCCTTCCAAAACAACAGACTGGAAGAAAGCAGACTCGAGTACATACCAAAATAAGCCTACGTAGGTGCCTGCGTAAGTATGTGCATCGCTTCCCTCCAAAGATGAAACCTAAGAAATGTACTAAATAAGGTCCAGAAAGAAAGTGCAAACTTATGGAATATGAGTGGATGAAAAGGTTTAGATCACAGAGGACTTGGGACAAAAGGACACGATAAATGCATACTTCAAGCCCAGTTCATTGCTCACGGAAAGTGGCAAAACTCCCCTGCAGCTGAAGTAGCAGTAGCTACAAATACAAGAGATTTGCTCCCATGGGTCAGCCAGGTAAATTTTAACTGTTATTTTCTAGTTGCAAAAACCAAGCTGTATTTCATGACTCAGCTGGCCAGAAAGGCATCCGAGACCACCCAGCTGCTGGAGTGCCTTTCCCTCCCTCTCAGGCTGAAGCCGGAGGAAGAAGACTCAGGCTCCTGTGGTGGTGGGTCCGGTGCTGCCCAGGGCTGCAGAGGGACAGGCATTAGGGCTCCTTCGCCTTAGGGCATGTTGATTTTGCCCACCTCACGCTCATCTGTGCTTTTTTTTCCAAGGAAAACAAAAAAACCTTTCTCATTTTATCCAATGTTTATTAATTCCTTGAATATTTACATTTAGTTTTCCTTGCTGTTTTGTTTTTTTCATTAGGACCTTCCTTTAATTCTTCAAAGATTTTGTAAAAAAAATAAAAAAGCTCCTTCCCCCCCCCCCGCCCCCTTTGTTTTTAATTAAAGCTGCTCACCCTGTAACAGCTCACTTTCCACCCTGGCAAACCCGAATCCTTGTCCTCAACCACAGTCCACAGAGACCACCAGAGATTACCCTGTTTGGGCTGATGGAGCGCTCCTTCTTCCTGAACTTCAGCAGCAAGAAGATCTCACAAAAGACTTTTACCTCTTTGAGGCAGGAACCTTTCTAAATTACTGGAGAGTAAGTTTAAGGACCAAACCTATGATATGTCAAACACTGCTGCTGTTACCAGGCTGAAACCTCAAGGGTTTTTCTCTCTGAATCTGTCCATTGGAGTATTTTGGTGTACATTCGATGAATCCCACTCCCAGAGCCCCCGTGTACCATGTAGGACCCCATACCCTGCCTGGCACAAGGCTCAGGTGGGACTGATAAGCCCTGCAACGTTTGTCCCAAGGTAATATTTTCCAGATGCATGTGATAACCCCTTTTTTGTGCCTATGGGACCATCCTTACTCTTACCTTTCTTTCAGCATCTCAGAAAGCTGCACAATGGAAGTGGGAAGCATCTAACAGAGCTGGAGCTGCTGTGCTGGCCCCACTAAAACCATCTGGAGGACCTTGGTCAAAATTCATTGCCTTTTTCTGCTTCAAAGGAGAAACTATCAGATAAACCACCTTCTGTTCCCAATTCCTACATCTGCTCCGTGACCTTAGCAAAGGCATTTCACCTTTTCCTGCCTCCATGTCCACATCTGCGAAGATAAATGGTAAAGAAATGCATGGCATATGAACACAGAGTGCCGTAGGAAGCTTAAATATCGCATCAGGGAGGCACTAGTGATATCAATCAGCAAATGAAGGCTGAACAAGAAGTGACTGTCTCTGCAGGACTGCTATATTTTGCAATGCTGCTATGTTATTTATCTTCTCTTGTTCCTGCATTTTCTCTCCCAAGCGTTTGTGCTCCGAGTGGGGAAGTTTGCAGTCCTTCCCCAGCCCACCCCTCTTCTCCCTGCCTTTCCTAGAGAGAAGTTAGAGCAGCAGCCCAGAGCTGCAACCGGCAGGATGCTAGTATTTCACTCCGTGCCTGCACGACCTTTAAAAATACAACCTGCCAGTGATGGGGAACAGGTAAAGGAGAAAAGTATTTGAGTCAAAGCACAGGTTTTCATGGCAGCACAACCTTCACGGGGCACATGTGGTGGTGACCAAACGTGGAAGGGCTACCAAGACAAGCGATGCCCACAGCTGGAGAGACACGCAGACGCAGATCCTGAAGGTGCAGAGTACAAACAGCCTCACTGCCCTCCCCATCATGGTGGTCGCCAGTCAGACCTGCCTTCATTGACAGACAGCCCATGATAAAAGAAGAACAGCGATGGGTGGGGTGGCATTAGTCAGAAATTAGCGAGCAGGAAGAGGGAAACATTCAAGCACGTACAGAAGCAGAGCCAGCCCGGGGACCTGGACATCACCTACTATTAATCCCCTCGCTGCGCAGGAGAGGTTTCAGCAGAGAAATCCACCATGTTGCGGGACTTTCACCTGATGGCTTCTTCGCTGCGTTCAACAGCAGCGGATAAAAATAGGAAGGAGGTGTGAGAGAGATAATTAGCACTGTTAACTTTCACTACAATCAATTAGGATGAGCAATGACTGCTTCGTTCATTTAAAACAACATGTTTTAGGAAAGAAACTTAACTCAAAGCCTAAGAAGGAAAACCAGAAGGATAAGCAGACCGTAATGCTTCTGATGTCCTCCAAGCCACACCTGGGGACTTGCAGTAAACAGCTGTGTGGCCCAACGCATGATTCCCAGTGGTATTATCTAGTTCAGTAGAAGTTACAATGCTTTTGAGCATCCCAGCAGCCACTTTTTTGCCAGTGAAAGATCCTCCAAGCTTTAGAAAAGGCTGTCCTTTAATCACAGACTCCCATTTTTCTCTCTTCACAGTTGGGTGCTGTGAGAATTAATTTGGGAAAGTATCTGCCTGGACGGTGCTCAAGCTGTGATGGGCAGAGCAGCTGGATACCGACCGGCTACTTTATTCTCAATGCACCAGAGGAGAAGGATGTTAAGAAATTAATCCATTTTGCTCTGGCTCAGTACATACCCATTTAACCAGAAATGCTGGAGATGTTTTAATCCAACAAGAACACCATTTTCCACTTACCAAAAAATCCAGTTTCACACAACATGAAAAATTTTGGACGAAAACTTAAAACACCTCAAGTGTTTTTCGCAAATTATTTTGTGGGGTTTGAGTTTCAAAGGAGACATTTTTAAGAAACAAGAAATTGCATGAAAAATTCAAATCATCTGTAGTTATTGAATCCAGCGGTGGGTCTGATACAAAACCTTGGAAAGAGCTTGCCAAATATGTGTATCCTATTATATTTTCAGTTATTGCTAGCACATTTTAGAAATGGAAAGCAAGCAATTACTACAGTGGTATTTGACAAACAATACTCGTGAGATGTAAATTAAGAAAGCCTGTTTCTGGGATCTGCATCCTTCTTATGCCATTTTATAATGCAGAGGAACAGCGGCTTGTGCAATGCTGGCAATGAAATATTAAGACGCACCCAGCGGAAAATTGACTCGTCTCATCTTTCAGCTTTGGCTACGGATTAGACGCTAGCAGAAGCAGCTAATTTTCCTGACAGGGCCAGTCTGGAGAGCAAAACTCAGTCACTGACAGCAGAAGAAAGCATCGCTTGGAAATCTGTTGAGCCACGTGAGCCACGCAGCCCCCTTCGCTACTTTTTTCTGGATGTTAAGGGAAGGTGGCAGGTTTAAAAACGAAGAAAAAGAAGGGGTCCTTCATGTAAAGCCTCATCAAGCTACGTCGCCTCTTGGTGCCTGATGGTACAGACCCCGTCAATTCACAAGGGCCCAAGGGATGGCTTGATACCCCATGAGACAGATCACTTGAGAGCTACAAACTACACCAGAAATGGGGCAAATGGGGACCTCCCCTGCTGCCAGCCACCCACATGAGCTGAGAAAGGCAAACCCATCACCGAAACCCACGCAGCCAGACATAAATGGTTAAACGGATGCCAAAACTGCGTGCAGATCAGCCCTGAGCTTATCAGGGGGACAAGAGCTGCCAGGCAGCTGTGGCTCCGGGGGCTGTTCGGGCCAGAGTGACACTGACCGAAAAGACATTTGATTGAATTTTGCCTCGGTGACCTGATTACCTGGCTGCAGCCCAGCTTTTGACATCTTATCAGCCTTTTTTGAGCCAGAAGGGAAATGCTGACCCAAGACCAAAAAAGCAAAAACAGGGGGGGAGAGATTGTTTTGGACAGGCATTAAAAAATAGAATAAAAAAATATATACACATATATATATATATTTTAAAAGAGTCTTAAGCTTGAAGAGACCAGGGAGCTTTCATATTTAATTGAAGCACTTCCATATTATCTCAGTGGCAAACTGGCAGATGCTGGGCCAGGATTACCATGCGATTTACAGTCTAATTTCAATGTTTTACTGCTACCTTCAGCTGGTAAAGAGATAAAAAAGCATCAGCCAGGCACTGGGATCCTTCTCTGCAGAAGCAGGTATAGGATCAGAACTCATGTTTGTAACAAAAAAGGGAAAAAGTCCTCAATCAGAATGTTTATTCGTAAAGAAATAAAACCAGCAAAGCAAAACCAATTCAAATCGCAGCGCATACTCCTCTGCAGATGATACCTGAGCTCCAGCACAAGCTGTTCCCTCTGCGAGGGAGCCTGGCGTGGGGTATCCTCCAAGCCCCAGCCCCTGCTTCAGGCACTGCTGTGAAACCATTTGGTCAAAAATCAAATATCCAAGTCCTGGGGGCACATCATTTCCATAGCCCAGAAAGCTGGACTTAAGGAAAACCTTTCTGTTCCCTGTAGCATCTTACTCTGCACAAACCATTCCTTGGGGGTTTGTGGCTCTCTGCAGGTAACACTGCATATACCAATAAGTTTTTACCCCCAGGTAAGCTCTTGGACGTAAGAAGCCATCTTTTTCTTCCACTTGCTTAGAGGCCTGGCAAAGTTCCTACATTCTACTGTGACACATGCAATAAATAATAAACCTTTGAATTTTTGAGTAGTAATTTAGTACTGGCTTGGGAGTTTCCTTGTGAAAAGAACTCAAATCCCGCTGAATTCTCTGTCCTTTAATTACAAATGGCTGCCTGCTCCAGCACAGAGCATCCCCAGCACGAGGGACGGCTTCACTCCCATTGCAGGTATCTCTTTGTAGAGTACATGCCCCACACTGGTACTTGAGCCCCTTATTTCACCTTTTTCTAATATAACTCCTTGTCAGCAAACACCAGAGGACATCTGAAAAGTACATTCAGCCTAGCTAGTGCTTCAGAGCATTTTTTCTTTGCTACTCTTTTTTCCCCTAATGATTTTAATTGCTCTAATCCCTGGGGGTGCTCAGGTGAACAAGGTGTGCTGCCAGAGAACAGACTTCAGTGGGGAAGACTAAAGCACCTAGCTAATGTCCCAAATAGGTCCTTCCCTTCCAAAGTGTTTAATGCAATTAGAGACCTCATCTTCAGAGTGTCCAGAGACAAAGAGTTGTGAGCGCCAAGTTTCCTTCAACACATGCCCTGTAGGGCATCATTCATCCTTGTTCCTATGCAATTTACTTCACTTACCTACGTTACATTTTGTCTCCCGATTTTTGAAAACATTATACAGGATCAAAATAACAGGCTATTTAGAGAACAGCGGACCTGTTGCGCTGGATTTATAGATCACTACTGATATGAGCACTGACAAGTACCGATTTCAGAAGTCATTTGTTGTTAGATGATGTGCATGTATATAGACGCTCGTATCATTTATAACCTCTTAAGAGACATTTATCTGTGTGCATCTGTAGGTGTGTCTATATATAGTTCCCTGCGTACCTCTGCCTACTTGGCACCACTATTAGCCTCTTCTTAAAAGCATAGTGTACAGCTCTGAGGCCCCCATTTCTTTATCCTCTCACCCACATCTCGTTCCTTTTCACTTCATCTACCTTATTCCCCGGTTTCTCTCATTCCCTTCATCCCTGTCTAGGCTCCGCTCTATCACCTCTTGTACCCCTCTCCATACAACCCCTCAAGTGATGTTGTGTGCCCAAAAGCAGCTCCCCACACCTGTGGCAGAGGGGGCAGACACAGAAGGAAGAGAAAATGAAGATACTGCCTCCTGCCAGTTTGCCACAGCAGCCAACCTGCATCACAGGGTCTTCTCACAGGTCAGGTGAAAGCACAGGCTCTTCTGCCTGGTTCAGAAACCATAGGGAAAACTACATTTTGCTATTAATTCTTTCCGTGCAAGTACCAAGCATACATTCTCGGAAAGGCCATCAAAGCAGACCAAACAAGCACAGACTTTCTAAGCCAAGCCAAAAATACAGTGGAGCCAAATAAACCCCCAAATCCAATAACAACATAAGGAATAGGTATGTATTTTTTTTTCCAATTATAACTTTAAAATGCCTTCCCTGATATTTAATGAAAAAACCCACAGATCAACCTGCGTGGGTGAACTAAAGAGAAAGAACATGTCTATTATTGGCAGGCAGCTTTGACTTCAACTACAAAAGAGCCTGCATCTCTTCTTAACATCTCCCAAAACAGTCACCAAGGGTGCAGAGAAGGGAGGCAGCGAAGTAGCACTGAATTTGCACGCACACGACTCACTGTTAATTATTCCCCCCCCCCTCCATTCTGTACCAGCAGTGGTGGGGACACACGGCATCCCCCTTGTGCCATCGCTTCCCTGGGAACAACTTCAAGCTACCCCTACAGCCACATCCCAGGGGGAAGGAGGAGGCGTAGGAGGGCTTCACAGCTTCAGCCTTTGCTTCTAAAACTAAAACTTGGCAACCTTTAAATGTAACAGTCCCTCGCTGGCATAGTGCAGCCAGAGCCAGCTGTGCACTAGGATAAAGTCCTGGCACTTGACTGTAACAGATACCAGTAAACCTTACCATCGGCTCGCTGGGAAGACTGGCATAGCTCAGCAGGGCAGGGGGGGAAAGATCTGCCTCTAGGCTATAATTAGCAAGTAATTCAGCACTGTAGGAATGGGTCAATGGACCTAGGCAGCTGGTACCTCCCCCTATAAGAGGTTGAGGGGTTTTATTTCAGATGAAGTCTGGGCTGGTCCCCCAGACTGGGTGTCCCTGCCGCAAGAATTGGTCTGGGCCACCCCGGAGTGAGATGGATTGGTTTTGGTAGGCACGTGGAAGCGGCTTCTGGTTTGGTTTCCTCCCCAGGCAGCTGGCTTACATATGCCAAAGCACCCCACCGGTGCATCCAGCGCTCTCATCCAGACACACAGCTGCTCTGAACCCAGGGCAAGAAGGAGGTGAGGAGGCGCAGCCCCGAGCTCTCAGGTTTGCATCTCTGCCCTGGAGGAAAATGAGAGTCAAGCACAAAGATGATGGCCCTAGCTCCCTCCTGTTGCTTATGGGCAGGTAATGGTGCCGGCATCCACAATTAAACTGTAGGAGCAGATCTGCCCTCTCCCAGCAGGTGGTCCCTCAGCCCCCATACCTCCTAGACAGAGCAGGTCTCATTGGAGTTGTCCTGCAGCTCTCTGCACCCCACCTGCATGAGACCAGCTGAATCCCTGGCACAGAGGTGGAGACTGCTACAGACCGTCACATCCTTAAACTGGAAATTGGAGAAGGAAAAAAAAAAAAAAAAGAAAAGGCAGGCAAATTGCACGCTGCACTACAAACCTAGGAGCTGCTATTGACTTTACCAGGGAAATGTCACAGCCTCACGCCCGAGGTGACAAACGGACGCATTCATCACAGCTTGTGGTGTCACTTGACCTTTGGGGGAGGCTTGGGGGATTCTTCTGTCCTGTTTTTTTATATTTATTTTTTTCTCCTTGCTTATCTGCATGGGAGAGTTTTAATTAGCTCTGAAATGCCATTAAGAAATGAAGCAGGCCAAGTCTGTCAAGGGGGTAAGTCTCCTGGAGTCAGACCCGTTAACTCAAGGGGTCAATATTCTCCTTCATGCTTTTCATAGTCACGTCATGAAGTAAGTAGAGCAACAAATAGATGTTTTGACTGGAAATAGATTTCACCAAGGAAACATTCCCCACTTTAAGCACCCATTTGACCCAGGACAAAACCAGCCGCAGCCCAGCTCCCCGCCAGCCGCAGAGCAAAGCAAAGCCTGAGCAAATTCTTGCAGCGGTTTGCATAGCTGGGGCCCCAGATGGCCACCGCCATCCCTGTGCTATTAATAAGGACTATTTTGGAACAAATGATCATTTCGCAAGCAACTGATCTATTTATTAGCCTTATTATCGTTACTGCCAGCTGCAAGGTGTTTCGAATCCCTCGCGTGTTGCAGATGTAGCCTGACCAAGAGACAGGATGGCACAAGCAAGGGTGGTGAGCTGGCTCCTCTGTCCGCTTTTAGCACTGGGGAAGCTGATGGCCCCTGTTTGCCTGCTCAGGTCTCTACAGTAATGACCTGCAGCAGCTATTTCTCGTTACTTGTAGCAAAAGAGACGGTGCTGTTCAAATTATCTGGGTCAGTCCCCTCAGGTATTGCTGCTTCCCGTCCTGGCATACGCTCTGCAAACGGAGTTTGATAACTCGGAGTGGCAGAGCTGTTCCCAGCTGAGGCAGGCTTCGGCATACTTGTTGCTTTTTATAGATTAAGCTCTTGCAAAATAATGTATTCTGCTTGTTGGAGAATAAAACCACATTAAAAAAAAAAAAAAAAGGGAAAGCAGGAAGGATGATGAGGCAGAATCAGCCCAATACAGTACCCTGAGGGGATCCCCGTTTGGAAGCCGTCCTGAAACTTTTATTCCTTCAACTTTCTGTCACGTGAAAAAGCAACATTGGGGTTTGCTTTTTTGTTTTTTCACTATGTGCTTATATGCTTTTTTTGATTTGTGCTTGTGTTTATTTGCTGATGCTGTCATTGACTTCTATTCAAAGTTGTCTTCTACAAAAGGGTCTTTTGGACCACCTGCCTTTTAGTTCTCTTCAACAGCACTAGGAGGACAAAGGTAGGACAGAAAGCTTTGGTAGCCAACTTTCAGACAACTTTTTCCCCATCATGGCTCTGCACAAACAGCCAGGGGTGTAAAGTGGGACAGTTGAAACCTGGTACTTGTTCCAGTAACAGCAGCTCTTTTCAGTCAAGGTGGCCGGCAGCAGTCAGTCCCCGGTCCAGCGGCCACCGGGAAGGCACACACCAGGGTATGATACTCCCCACAGCTGGGCTGCTCCAGGCACCCCGCTTCAAAATTTAGCTACAGGAAGCAAAGCAAGTCCCATACACCCACACCTTCATCCTAAAGTCGACCTATCTACAGATTTTGCAGCATCTATGAAGCCTTTCACAGTTTTGGGGAGAAGCCAAAAGCAGACTTATGATGGAAACTCAACCACAGCCTTCGGCATAGTTTGGCAGCTCTAATCCTATAATAAAACCCAAAGCACACGTGAGTCTGCAAAATAGTGCTGTGAATTCTCTATTCCTGCCCGCAGTATTTTTAGCAATCAGGGTCATTTTTAGCCTTTTTGTTTTTTGTCTTTTTCAGTAGAAAGATGTTGTCAAAATACAGGCGTTGCTCACAGTGCAAGCAGCAGTCAGTGGATTCAGATAGACGCGCCTGACATTTCAAAATATGAAATGCTCAGCAATCAAGTTCCTGGCATGCTGAAAAATGCAAAAATATGAAACCATCACCTATGGCAAACATTTCTCCATCAGATGTTTCACAGGACTGCAGTGAGGAAATCGGTGGAAGAGGAGGGAAAAAGTCAGAGTTTATGTTTTGTAGATAGCTTAAGGGAAAGGAATCCTAAATCTTGAGCAAATGTTTGTTTTTGTATTGTGGCAAAAATGTGTGTTTCCTTAACACGGGGTGATTACAATGAGATCTGCATTTTTGTTTAAAAATACTTCTCTGGCTGTCTGAGCTGCAGCGTAAACAGGATGCACTGAAATGTCAGCCCATCCGCGGGCTTTGCCACGGCAGACGCACGCAGGGAACCAATGTGCTCGCAACTCATAAATCTATCCCGCTTCCCCGGAGTAGATCTCCGTTACCCTTACGGAGTCATCGTCGTCTCGTTTCAGTTTGTCAGGTGTGGGGGTAGGGCGGGGACAAGCTACCTGATGGCCAGAGTAAGAGGGACCAAAGGCAAAGGCTGAGGGATGCACGGCCAGAGCTGGGCTGTGCAGGAGGCGGTTCTTCAGCAAGGAGCCCAAACGTTGTTGCCCATGTCACCACCCTTCCCCACGCCACCAGATTAAACCCATCCTGGCTGGCTCCCAGCAGCTACCAGTACCTGGCTGCCCGTGCTGGGTTAGCTGACACGGAGCTGGTCTGTTCCTTAGGTGACTCATTGCCACAAATGGCAGGAAGAGACCAAGACCTTTGTCTTAAGCTGCTATTCATATCAGTATGAGCTTAAGAAATTGCTAGGGACTGTCTTATTCGCTAATTTTCTCCATTAAAAAAAAAGGATCTTGCATACCCCTCAGGCACCATCTTTGCCAGCCTCTAGGCAACAGTTAAAACACTGGTAGTTTCCCAGAATCAAGCAAATTAAAATTTACATGGTGAAATGTTTCTTGTGCTGGATCCAACCCTTTCTCTTCTGCTTTCCTCCATCAGAAGTTGCCCACATTTAATCTTCTTAAAAGGCAGAAGTGTGTGATCTATGAGAAGCCTCAGCTATTATACTACCAACATTGAACAGACTGCCTGTGACAAGGCCACTATCCCTTAGGTGACACTGGTATGTGGCCTGCAAGAACTAACATTTTCCTTACCATACCCACAAGCTTCATACAACACACATTGCACGCTGTAAGCATCTTCACTGTAAAAGCTACTGTAACAGGTCTTCAGTAGCAACAAGTCTTCAGTAATAAAAGTGTTCTTTCTTCTCAGAAAGATCCAGCGCAGCCCTGAACACACACAGCACTCGAGCACACACCTTCAAGGATGCCTGTGGTCACACCAATAGCAAGAGGACTGTGTGTTCTTCAAGGCTTGTCCTTTCAGAGCCACAAGGCCTGAAAGTGAGGTGGCCTCCCTGCAGACAGGGACTCTGGGTTTCCAAAGGTCCCTGATCAGATTTCTTAGAAATAAATCTTCCTTGGAGCCCACCTTGATATTAAACACAACTTTACATATTTTAACTAATAATACTTAGGTCAATGAAAGCACCCAAGTACTTCATCACTCCAAGACCTCATGCAATGCACAAGTTACACACAGATTAACAAATCCCAAATCTTTCTTTCCCACATCCCAAAGTTCTGACAAGAATAGCAATAGGTAGCCGTGGTAGGTGCAACCACATCAAACTGAATTACTCATTAACCCACAAGCTCATGGGTCTGAAGGGAATCTTAAAGCTCTGATGAACAAATTTTTCTCCAGTGATGATGTCCAACTAAACTAAAACTGTAAAAAGGTTTTGGGGAAGCACATTTCACTCAACTGTCATCTCTTCACAAAACAAGATCCTCAGAAAACCGTGTTGGGGCTTATGGAAAAGCTATTTGCTAATGATAAATACCTGGGCAGTGGGAAAATATTTGTCAGCGTATCACGACTGTAAATGCTAAGGATGAAACTAATTGCTTAGAAAATTACTTCACAAAATGAAATAAAGACATTTGTTTCAACTCGGTGAACATAAATTGCCTCTTGAATGAATGATCTTCTATTTTGTTTGCTTCTTTGTGGTTAATGAATGACCAAATAGGCTTGTTTTTCAGTACGTAGCCAACAGCTACAAACACCATGGTCCCTCAAACCAAATCTTGCTCTCAGTATTTCAGCCCAGAAATCAATGGGGAGCATAAGGCTACCGCTGATTTTCTTACAGGCAGCTGCAAATCCTTTACAAAATAGGTTTAGCATGGAGACATTCCTGGTGTCTCTCCTCTCAAAAGCTGCCTTATACTCCAGTGGTGTGAATATCTGCACAATGGATCTGTTACATTGTCTGCAGCTCAGTTCTGTGTACAAAGGTGGTCTGTAACATACACATGCATCTGCTAAAACACAGCACATACTGAAGGAGGTGAAGAGGAAAAAAACCCATCGGAAAACAGCTACAACACTGACAGATTTTTAGGTGCAGGTGGGACCCAGATTGCACATGAAGGTTGAGAGCCTCTCGCCTTGTCCCTGCTGCCAGGGAGTGGGAAAGGGTGATGACAGACCCTTAACAGCCCTGCGCTGGGGGCAGAAATTTGACCACTGAGGCCTTTTCCAAAGGGAGAATGTTGTAATGTCGGACTTTTCCTGGAATTAACAAGGAAACCCTCTTCTCTAAGTGGCCAACACATTTTTGGTTGTTTGGGGTTTTTTTTGCTAATAATTTTAAGGCTCGCACAGGTGTCCCATATAGACATAGAGGCCCCATCATTGACGGAAAGAGATTTATCTGTTCCGGTAAGCCCTGGGTGAAGGTCGAGGAAAGCCAGCTGGGCTGGCTAGGATGTTTCGGGTGGGCTGGCAGGTCAGGAAGTGCACTTGGACTTCTGCTGACAGATTTTGGCTGAGCTGGCAGGTGCTAGAAACATAAGATGAGGAGGAGGCGGTGGCGGGCAGGAACAGTTGACCAAGTTCAGTGTTCACTGCTTAGAAACAAAATACGACAGGGTGGGTAGGCCGAAACATGGGGGCCTCTTCTCTTTAGCTGTCATTGAGAGCTAAGAGAAATTTTAATGCAAAAACACCCCACAACCCAGTCAGACCTTGTGTTGGTGTTACAAGTACAGAAGTGAGGCCACATTTCTCCCCTCAACACAGCTTGGAATACATGTATGCATGACTCTGGAGTTTTACTATGTCAGGCTTTTGGGTTGGGACCATCCAAACCCAAGAAATTCAAAGGAAACGTGGAGGATCTGGACATACACTGACCAAAATCTGTGCTGCCTCCCTGTCTGACAGGCAGCATCCCAGCAGCGGGAGCTTGGTGCCCACAACCGCTCTGGAAGGTCACCAGCTCTCGCTCATCACCCCTGCCTTTCTGGCCCTCCTGCTTGCAGAGCAGTGCTTGAAAACGTGCTCTTATCTCCAACCCCAGAAAGAGCCAGGCATTTAGTATTGCTTTCTTGCTGAGGAGATTAGGATGTTTTTATGGTGTAAAAACATCTCGTGGTTTCAGGCGAAGGATGGGCTGCCTCACGACTTTGAACGCTAGGAGCTGCCAAGGTGGCGAAGAAGCTGGCAGCTAACACTGAGAAATCAAGCTGCCTTTCCCCCCCTCCTTCCCTCCTACTCTTTCCCTGCACCAGATGTCAGCTGGGATGTGCCGAAACGCCTGCCATCCTCCCAACTCCCTGCCTGCTGGCTTACGGCACAGCGTGCCATGTGGGAAGCCTTTTGCCAGCTTCCCAGCACTAGCTGCCAGCCGGTCCTCTCCAGCAGAGCCAGCTACCCGGTGCCTGCGGAAAAGGCATCTGTGTTTGCCCCTCTCCATCCTCCTTCCTCTTCCCTCCTTTGCTCACCTGTTTGTTATATGTGGCAGGGGTGCCTTTCTGATATGGATAGCAGATATACAAAGAGTGCATTAAAAACACACTGAATGAAAATCAAGGCGGGGAGGAATAGCCCCAGAGGAGCTATACCGGCAGGGGAATATTAATCATTCCTGATTAAATGAAGCCCAGTGAAACTTAGCTTTCCTTTCAAATAGGCAAGGTCTCCCCTTTTCTCCTTCCTGCTCTAGACGTTGTATTGGTTTGCTACCAACAGAAATGCCAGGTGGAAGGCCACCTTCAGAGCATCCCCATCCCACATGAAAGTGGACACGTTCACAACAGCACAGGGCAACCCACTGCCACGACAGCTCGAAGTTTATTGGGAAGATTTGGGCCATACAGCGAGTTCTTCATGCCCTTTCAGACATGGAAAGCCTCAGCAGCAGCTCTGTGCAGAGCCTGTTAAGCCCCACCAGCAGTGCAGCACCCAGGGCTGAGCTCTTGCCACGCTGCATGGAGACGAGCACATAAGCCCACCAGCCTCAAACATTCCCGTGACCGTGGGGACCACGTGATGCTCACCGCTCTGAGACTGGAAAGGCTTGAATGACTTTCTATGATGACCAGAGATGCCCACAGTGAAGATGGTTTTAAAGCAGTGGGATTTTTCAAAACTACTGGGCATTGGCCTATCACCATTTCCAGGAAGGTCAGCTGGAGTTTTATGCCTGACTCTGTTGGGACTGGAGTCAAGCCAATGCTTTGTGCTTTCCAAACTCTTTCCTTGAGTATAGAAACATGCTACCCTCCTGTCTTTACACCCCAAACGTGGGGACCTCTACACAGCATGGCTGGGGTTTATTCCCTCCCTCCAAGGCAGCGAGAAGTTAAACTGCTGAAGTCCCCCAGCACCAAAGCCTAGACTGAAGCTTTGGCTTGTGAACCAGCCCAAACCCAGCACTCGAAATACCAGCAAGGGAAAAGCTGAGTTTGACAGACACTGTATATGGTCTGTAGTTGAGCAACTTTAGTTTCTTTGTCCTTTTGTCCTAAGGGAACAAACCAGACTTTGTGCACAGCTCTGAAGAGACAAGGGAAGAATGCAACCCAAGCACATTACTNAAAAAAAAAAAAAAAGCAGCCCTAAAAGGCAGAGCAGGGGGAAAAGTCCATCTCTGAGCTCACCCAGTATGGGGGTTATGCTAAGAAGCCTCTCATTTTTTTATTTAGGTTTCCCACCACTCTGAATGAAGTTTGAAGCCCAAGCCTAGATGGTAATGAAGGCTGGGTGAAGAAATAGCTTCCCCATCAGACGTCAGACAGTAGCAGAGTTGCACAGAAAAGTCCAGCACTTTCCCTCCAGTTATCATCACTGCTGCCTAAAAATAAAGCTTCCCTGCACTCCACAAACAATTTTAGGTGTTGTGTACTGCCACACAACCAACCTCCACCTCCAGTTCCTTCAGTCTTTCTTGCCACACAGTTATCTGCACATCAGCATCTCTGCCACCCCATAGCAGGAGCAGCCAAGCGTCTCCGCTCTGTGCCACAGCCTCTGCCGCAATGGCTCCCCAACAGCGCTTTGCCGGGACTGAATTCCTAACGAGCACCTCCTGAATACATGAAGGCTGAATTAACCTAGGAGACCAAGGCAATGATTCCATCATTCTTGTTAGAGATTATTTTTAGTCATTGTTATTAAAGATCATAATTTCTGAAGAGAAAAAAAGAGCAGAGCACGATTTTGAGCAGGAATCCCATTCAGAAGGAAGGTCTCTCCAACAGTTAGAGGGGACCTGGGTATCCCTCATGCCTGAAGGCAGCCTGTGAGGAAAGCGTCTGCCTGGGAAATGTTTGCATGGGATAAGCAAACACATATAAGGTAGATTCACTCACACATAGACTGTCTCAAGATCTGCCAGCCACAAAATGCATCAGGGCCATTACGCTGAAGAAATATCACATACTGTTTGCTCCCAAGAAATCAAAATCCCTCACTAGGAAAAAGAACAAGGGAGGGAGGGAGGAGGCCCATCAGGGTTTTGCCATTCTGCTCTGAGAGAGGTACCACAGTCTCTCTCCTAGGGTCGCTTTTCCCCATAAGTGGCAGCTCAAGGGCTTTGCAAGGTGGCATCTCCCACCCAACACAAACCCAGTTCCCGTCTTGCAGGGACATTGTACGCAGATGGAAAGGTCCTTCATTGCACAGCTCTTCCTTTTGCCAAGAGCAAGCCATTGCATTGAAGTCACTCCAAACAAGGAGGTAAAATTAAACGGGTTACATGCAGTTCTCCTCACCTCCACCCCTCCACACAACAGCTGATGGACAAGAGCATGGAGAAACTGGGAGAAGCAGAGGGGCTGTGGGGGCTCTGGGGGGAGGTTTGCACCAGTTACCATGCCTGCTGCCAGACACCTCTGCTGGCCACCACAGCTTGACCCGCACTTTCCAAAGAGCGTGATGATTTAAAATGATGCCATTTTGGGGGGTGCCCAGCATAAACACTGCAAAAAGATCAAAGTTTCAGGGGGCATTTAATGTTTTGAGAAAGCCTCCAGACAGCTACCCAAATGGAAAACCGCAGCATTTTCCTTTTTCTTACTTCATCCTCGCTCCTGGCTAACCAGCAAGATCAGGCGAGGAGCAGATGCACAGAAAAATGAAAAACGGTTGGGAAAACACATATAAAAATAGCTGCAGCAACCATTTTGCAATGCAGAGAGCACAGCTATGTGAAGAATATGTTTGAATGCCAGCAAAGAAACTCGGACAATTCCGTTAATTAAGAAGCATCAATACCCTGCCCCACTCTCCTGCTCCCATGACAGGCAACAGCTGCTCTTGTTTTGGAGCAGCAGCCAGCAGAAGGGCCCATGAGCCAGAGCAGAGGACGGAGGCATGGTTGAGATGATTTTAGTGACCCTTGAGTACCAGCTTTCCTGCCTGCTTCAGCTTCCCCAGCTATGAAACACAGCTCTCCTCTTTCGCAGCATTTCCAAGCTTCAGTGCAGAGCTACACGTGGCTAGTAACTATGCAGGATAGTCACAGTAACAGTTATAATATAGGTGGGTCTTCCTTGCAAGGGGCTGGTGCATTCCTAACTTGCTGCTCAGGCAGGGTAGCACGTGGTTCATGAAATAAGGACTCCTGAAACATAAGCTCACTAAGCCTCGCGGTAACATGGGCATCTGGCTTCTCTCTTGCAGCTTTATTCAGCTCAGAAGGGTCTTTGCTCCCCCATATCATGTTTCCAGATCCAGTGTCTCACTGCTTCTGATCCAGTCTTTTTGGGAAGCACAAGCCGCCCAAGCTCCGCCAGCCACGCTCAGAGAAAACCCTCCTGCGGGCAGAGCCAGCAGCCAGGCTTTTCAGGTCTTCTGGTTATACCAGTCACATACTGCCTTCTGCAGGGCTGAACTTTCCCCACATAAACGCTAAATAATGCTCTGGCCAGACACCAAATCACACATTTATCTCCTTAAGAGCCCATTCATCACCTGCAGCTGACCATTGACTCTGCTTCAGACCTTCACAGGTTGTTGCAAGAGTATCTGTTCTCCATTTGCTATAGGGGACGTCAAGCACAAGTTCATATGAGGTAGGAAGCACTTTCTGGTGATGGCCTGAGCAACCACCTCCATGCTCCTTGCCTCAGCCACCGATAAGGGACATTCCTCAACATCTGGGAGCTTTGGTCCTGGAGAGAGGTGACAGCGTGGGCTGGCTCTTGCTGCTGTCTGTGGGCACCAGGCCCCCAGGTGCATCACTGCATTTGTCTTTTCTTTTTTTCTTCTTCTTCTTTTTTTCTTCTCTGCTCATGAAGGGGGGGTTGCAATACTCACTTGAGAAATGTCTGATTCCTCTTCCCAAATCACGTCATAGCTTGGTTTTCCCATATGATTACACATAGGAAAATCTGAAGGACTGGAGGGCAGCTTGTTCCACCACCGTTGCCACAGAGGAGGTGGCAAGGGGGACAGGCGGGGGCAAAAGTACCAATTTACCCTCAGCAGAGCAAGCCTGGTGGTGCTTGCTAGTGAACCCCACATGAGCAGACCAGCCTTAGCCTCCCCAAGAGCTTCTGCTCATGCTCATGAAGGGGGGTTGCAATACTCACTTGAGAAATGTCTGATTCCTCTTCCCAAATCACATCATAGCTTGTTTTTCCTATACGATTCCCCATGTGCCACCCCTCACTCTCTACCAGTACTGCCTGCAGGGTGGTGCGTGCGTGTCCCCACGTGGGGCTGGAGGTGGACAGATGAACCCTGGCTCCCTCTCTCCTCCTAGAAGGATTCCTAGAAGCCCCCAAACTTGGTTTTGACTAGAATGATCTAGGGCATAATGTGAAAGAGTCAACAAATGGGACTGAAAAGAGTAAACAAGATTTCTCAAGGCAAAGCCAAGGCAGGAAGACCCAGGCAAAGGGCTCTGTGGGACTCAGGATGGGGAAAAGAGGAGGGAACAAAGGGAAAGCCTCAAATTAGACAGTAAAACTGAAAATGAGGCATAAAGGACAAGTGAGAACAACTAGCCAGTTGCTGCTAATCCAGACACAGTTTTCAAAGCAGGATCATGAGTCATCAGCCTCATCAGGGCTGGAACAGAAACCCCAGCTGAAAAGAAAAGAGCATTCTTTTTTTGGCAAAGCCAAGGGCTCCCATTTGTGGCACATGGGAGGCTGGAGGTCTGGAGTCGGGTGCTGCAGGTACGTGTCGGTGGTATGGGGACTGCAGGAAGGCTGGCAGCGCTCTGCCCGCAGGTCAAAGGCTGCTTGGCTGGACCATTCATCTGCATGGAGGGATGCTGCAGGGGAGCGGGGCTCTCCTGCCAGTTCAGGGCTTGCCAACACATCACTGGGGCAACATGCCAGGCTGGGGTTGCGCTCTGCAACTGGTTTCAGTTTTGATAGGAAAAAATAAAATCCGGGACTTTTTCTGGGGGTTTTAATGAGGTGAGTGTTTGTGTTGTTTCCTTCTTGCCCCAGCAACACACAACACAGTCTGAGCTGCCACCCAGCCAGTGGTTTGGGCTGTTTCCACAGCCCTGAGTCACGCTGGAGGCTCTAACCCTGTTGCCAGCAGTGTGGGGAGCTCTATGTACCCCCCAGTGCCATCACGGCTGTGCCACAAGAGCCAACACCACCTCGCAAATTCCTCTTTGCCCATCACAGGCTTCTCAAGGCACTTCCAGACAACAAAACGGTGCTGCTTCTGCAGTGTTTTAGCATATCTGTAGCAAAGTCATGCCTCTGCTTTTGTGCCACTCCACATGGGAAACCTAAAAACACATGTGGCATAACACTGCAGACAGCACACAGCTCCATCAAAGAGGCACCTGCAGAGATGCTGCCGCCGTGCTGCTTCATAAACTCCGAAAGAAGCCAAACTGTGAGCAAAGAGCATCGGCCAGCTGGGAGGGGTTTACAGCTTTGGGTTTGTTTCTCCTCTGCCCTGCAGGTTTTGGGTGCCCAAACCAGACAGCAGAGCAGTGCTACCTAACATGGTGGAAAGCCAGAAATTTGGGCTTGCCCCAGCAGAAAGCAGAAGCAGAAAGGAAGAGGCCTGACTCCATGTTTCACACAGCCCCGGCTGCTGGGGCGCTTGCTGTTGCAGCAGGCAGGAGATGCACATGTACATGTGTATTTATACATGTGAAAGCATAGGTGTCTGAGAAAGGTTTCATTTCCCTGCAGTGGCTGCCGAGAGACACACTGAAAGTATTTTTGGGAAGCCCAACGTCCCCTTGGCATGCAAATCAGCCGAGCATCACAGCAATGCTCTGGGCAGCCAGTCTTTCACTTTTCACCCGCAGAGTGTAACCCCCCAAATCAGGCTGTGCAGCGGGGCTGGGATGCACAGGGGCTGCCAACCCAGTAAATGCATCTCTCGCCAGCCAGCGAGGTGCATTGCACCACTGAAGCACAGCCTGCTAGCTTCAGGTGGTTCCCTCTTTTATTTTAAGCCCAGAAGTCATTATCATGAGGGCTCCGCTAGTTATAAACCACAAACAAACGGGAGTGTTGCCTACATGCTCCGAGAGATGCTGTTGAGCTGAGGCAGCTCTTTTTGGGGTGAAACAGCAGGACACTTCACCGTTCCTGAAGCCGTCTGACCTCTAGGAAGTAGTAACAGTGCTCAACGACATTAGCAATTATTTATGTATCTATAAATAGTGAACACCCCTGCGCTAGCTAATGCTATTTCCATCTCACTGATGTTTCACCTGGTCCCTCAGTCTAGGTCTCAGAAAGATCTCTATCCTGAGAAACCCTATGCACAGAGGCAGAGGTTTTTTTCCGGCCTGGAAGATGGGATAAAAGAGATTTCCTCCATATTTTACAGGCTGCTGGGTGAGACAAGGAGGATGACAAGACCCAGAGGAAATCAGCCTTGGCTTGGGAACAGGGAGAGAGATGCTCCAGTCCCAGCTCTGGCACCAGCCCATCCTTCCTGCAAGCACCCAACAGTGCTGTCAGTTGCCATCTCCAAAGGGGCTTTATTTAGAATAAAAACAACTGTTACAGGCCCTCTAGGGACAGGTCACCATGCAGCCTTGTCCCTCGCTGAGGCTGCAGGGCTAGGCCCTCCATTTGCCCCGCTGCCGCAGTAAGGGCATGGATCCATATCTCCGGCCTGCAGCTGGGGGAAAGGCAGGCCAGGGAGATCAACCTTCATTTTAAAGGTCATCCCAGAAGCCAGGAGAGATATAGGGTTCATTGACTTGTTAAGCAAACAGGGTGAAGCTAAGCTCACCTCACATCACCCGCGGGCAGCCAATACCCAGGTGGAGGCAAGAGTGGAGAGGCCGAGGGCTATTCCCCATCCCCGCGGCTATTCAGGTTTGGACAAGTGACCCTCTCAGAGGGACACGACTATAAATTGCTTAAACAAATGCAAAGTTCAGACAACTGTAAAGAACTTGTCTCACTTGCCAAAAAAATTACAAAACACCAGTGTTTTCCAAAAAACAAGTCTGTGCAGCTCACTTGTGGGAAAGGTGGGAAGATGCCAGAAGCCGGCGAGCAGGGCAGATGAGGAAAGACTCTGGTTCCTGCCCAGGCAAGACTGCAGGGGGGGGATTTTTTTGCTCCTAATAAAAGATGCAAGGTCACCCGGAGCCCTGTGCTTGCTTCTAGGGAGAGGGACAGCAGAGACCCCCCCGGGCACGGTGGGTGAGGCAATGTTTGATCACAGCCTCCCCGAGCAAGCTCTGGTGCAGCTCGTTTCATCACCCGCTCGGTCAGGAGGTGGCTCACCTCGGCACGGGGGCTTTTGAAGTCCCTTGTTCTCAAATTAGTAGCAACTTCTCACATGATGATCCCGAGCAGCCTCAGGGAAAGGCAGTAACCTGGCCAGCATCTCCCACTGAAACAACTCTTATGTGCCCTCATCCTCCAGCAAGCAAAGGTGGCATGAGAGCATCGCCTACTGTGGCGCTGAGCTTTGCCATCGTGATAGCTGAATAAAAGACAAACTGCTGCTCCCTTTTCTCTCCCAAAAGACTGGGCAAAAGGTGGGAGGTTCACTCTGTGCAATACCAGAAGCAGCTGGTAGTTGTTGCTATTCTGAAAGCAGCTTAAAACCATCACCCCAAAACAGTGCCTAGGAGCTGGACACAAGCCTAGTGAATGAAAACCTCAATAGCCGAGGGGACATGGCCATGAACGCCAGCATAACTCTTTGTGTCCAAAGGCTCAAACCAATAAGAGGATCTTTTGTGCTGAACACTGCAGTAATATCTGCAGTGTAATGTAATTCATGGCACGAAGACATGAACGTGCCTTCCCCATACAACATATCCAGAGATAAGAAACAAGAGAATAGATGACTTTTGCCCCAAAATTCCACCTAGGACCCCTCATCCATGGGATGCTTCCCCGTGCTGGAAGCTGTTCTTTCACGGGTTTACTGGGGGGAAAGAAAGAAAGAAAGAAACCACCAGAAGAGAGAAAGCCACCAGGAATTTACACAGCCACATGAACGAGCTGGGCCAGGTCATCAGAGCAAATGAACCAGTGGCTTTCCGAGTTCAGCTGCACAGAAATATGCATCCAAGTATGCAGCTTCTCGCACACCCCTCACTCGGGAGCGCTGCCAAACCCTCTTCAAACGCTCCTCCAGCCACGCTGCGTTCCTACAGGTGGTTTGGCACACAAAGAAACCCCTCATCCATCCCCAAAGGCTGTTTTCTGAAATTATTTTCCACCCCTCTCACAGGCAGAAAATTGCTGCTCTTTACATCTGTCTGAAATGGTTCCCTGGTGAGCCGCAAAGCATCCCATCACACCCTCCATCCCTCCCTCCCAATGGCTGCTCTTTTGCTCCCCACAGGCCAGGCAGAGAGCTGCCTGCCAGCTGCCCCACAGCAGAGGGATTTAAGAGCTTAGACCTCACTTCTTCATTTTACCACTAAGGCCCATAATCTGCTTGTGTTGTGGTTTCCGTTGCAGGGATAACAACCCCCAGGCATACTTAGGAGGTAAAACACACTGTAAGGAACTTTAACACAACTGGTTAGATCCCAAGTCTTCCACAAAGAAGTATTTAAAGCAAGAATATAAGCATCTAAAATTTTAAGGTTTAGCCTATAGGGAATAAAGACAAAACAACATTTTGGGGTTAAAAACCTTCTTTTTCTCCCTCACACCCACTTGCTGCAGCATGACTTACCTGCCACCCCTGCTCTCAGATGCTGAAATACCTCCTTTGAGGTCCCCAGTACAACAACATGCTGAGCAGACTGGAAACTTACCTACAGCACTAAAAACAACCTCAAACTCTCCTCCCCACCTGAGAGAGCCTTCAGGTCCTCGTATAACCTGACCCCACAACTGGCAGCTGCTGGGGATTAAGCCCCAGCTGGTGGAGGTCAGCAGTAATTCACAAATACCACCTCAGAAAGGTGCAGGAATCTTTGTGCTGGGAGGGAATGTCCTGAACTAGAGAGTGGCAGGGAAGCACCCTGGTCTCAGGGGGATGGGATAGGACGGGATTTCTCCTTGCTGTGACTCTGCCCATCCCCTCTGCAGCACCTGGAGCAAAGCCCACCAGGAAGTTAAGTGAGCCTATGTTACCTGATCAGTAAAATCACTACAAGAAAGACAATGAGGTGCTGGAGGGTGTCCAGAGAAGGGCAACGAAGCTGATGAGGGGTCTGGAGAATGAGTCTTATGAGGAGCAGCTGAGGGAGCTGGGGTTGTTCAGCCTGGAGAAAAGGAGGCTGAGGGGAGACCTTATTGCTCTCTACAACTACCTGAAAGGAGGGTGTAGGGAGGTGGGGGTCGGTTTCTTCTCCCAAGTAACAGGCGATAGGACAAGAGGAAATAGACTCAAGCTGTGCCAGGGGAGGTTTAGACTGGATATTAGGAAAAATTTCTTCACTGAAAGAATTGTCAAGCATTGGAACAGGCTGTCCAGGGAAGTGGTTGAGTCACCATCCCTGGAGGTATTTAAAAGATGGGTAGACGTAGTGCTTAGAGATACGGTTTAGTGATGTTTTTTGTCAATGTTAGGTTGATGGTTGGACTAGGTGATTTGAGAGGTCCCTTCCAACCTAGGCGATTCTATGATCAAGTAGATGCAATGGCAAATCACAACCAGCACTGTACAGAGAAATCTGTCTGCATGCTGGGCTGGGAGTGGGGCTGCCCTCCTTGCCCTGCCTACCCACAGTGATGGCCCCAAGTCCCCTGCCTGCAGAGGGTGTTTCTAATGGGGCAAGGCTCCCCCAGAAAGAGAAGGCAGCGGGGAAGCGGAGGGGGGCTGGCGGAGGGGGAAGGCAAGGCTTGCTATCACCTGCTGGTGAAGCGAAAGCAGGAACATCATCCTGCCATGGGACACAGTGGGACACTGCCTGGCATGTTCCCAGTCAGCTCTCGTGTCTGAAGGTTTTGCAGAGCCCCTGCCCTGCTCACCTCAGGAAAGGTGATGCACAAGCCTTGGGAATGCCACCCCTTTCCCGCTGCTGAGCAGGTGGGCTAATTAAATAGGCTGTGCCATTAAACGGTAATGAAGATGCATGGTCTGGATCAGCATGATAGCCTCCCAGCAGGGTCTGACACATTGGAAATCTGCTTTTCTGCAGAGAGCATCCTCACGGAGCATCCGCTGCTGCCGCCACTGGACTGAGGGCCAGCACATGAGCAAGTCCTGCAGCCAGCACTCACTTTGGCTCACTGCCCCTCGCGGGCATGTGAGGCTGGAGGTCTGGGGACATTTACAGTTCTGTGGGGCTGATTTGAACTCTTGGCAAGGTCGGATATGAGGAAAGATGTGATTGGCCTCGCTGGGAATTAAGCCTTTCAGGCTAAGCGTAGGCACCCAAAAGACTGGAGCATCTCACATCAGTAGCCACACCAGAGCCCCTTGTCCCACGCCTCCCCGTGGCAAGGCAAGGGCTTGTTGATTGCTTTTCATCTGCCTGCGGGTCATACTGACTGAAGCCATAACATCAACAAGTAGGAAGACAACAGGAACACGGAGGAAGAAGATGAAATTCCTGTAAACACCACTGTCTGCTGCTAAAATTAAATGGGAAGGGTGCTGGTTCCTAATTTACTATTCCTTCCTGTGATTTTCCACCCGCTGGGCTCGTGCCTGCACTGTGAGATCGGACGGCTTTCCGCAGCAGCTGTTCCCGGGGAGCGGTGAGCTGACATTGCACGGCATGTAGATAGATATTTTTAAAGTTATTTGGCTTCTCCCATCCTTGGATATTATCTAAGATAACATGGGCGAGCGCTGCCGAGACACCTCAGGTCTAAGCACAGAGTAGGGTCAGGGTGCTGTCTCCCCCCTACCCCGTTATGGGTATCTCAGCCACCTCAACTGGCAGAAGAGACCTTTTTTCCTGCATGAGGAGAAGCCAGCTCAGCTCATGAGGAGGTGGTGGAGGCAGAAGAACAGCAGCACAGCTGGGAGTGGAGCATCCCTCAGCAGCACCGGCTACGCCGCCATCTCACCAAAGGGGAATTGCATGCCTGCTGGGTGAGGATCAGGGATGGAGAGAAGCCCTGGTACTCAATCTCAAGACAGGCAACCCAAGTTATGTCTTGCTTCACCTGATGGTTATCAGGCGACTGGGTTTCAAAGGCGTGTTTCACAGGCTGACACCTCCCTAGGGTAGTAACTCAAAATCCATAGCTGCCAAGGACACGGCAGCTGGACACAGTGTCCCGTTCTGGGATCCCAGTTCAAGAAGGACAGGGAACTACTGGAGAGAGTCCAGTGGAGGGATACAAAGATGATCAAGGGACTGGAGCACCTCTCTCATGAGCAAAGGCTGAGACACCTGGGTCTGTTCAGCCTGGAGAAGAGAAGACTGAGAGGGGATCTCATCAATACTTGTCAATATCTAAAGGGCAGGTGTCAAGAGGATGGGGTCAAACTCTTTTCAGTGGTGCCCAGCAACAGGACAAGGGGCAACACAGACAAACTGGAACACAGGAAATCCTGTCTCAACATGAGAAGGAACTTCTTTGCCTTGAGGGTGGCAGAGCACTGGAACAGGCTGCCCAGAGAGGTGGTGGAGTCTCCGTCTCTGGAGACATTCAAAACCCGCCTGGACGCGTTCCTGTGCAACCTGCTCTAGGTGACCCTGCTCTGGCAGGGGGGTTGGACTAGATGATCTCCAGAGGTCCCGTCTAACCCCTACCTTTCTGTGATTCATCGTGTTGTTCCCTTGGCTGCAGCCCTGCTGCCTTCCCTGGCTGGGGAAGAGGCCAAGCCCCTCTTCCAGGAGTTAACGAGACACTGACTACTAACAAATCACCCTCCCAATTGCTCCTTGCTCCCTGCTGGGACTGAGGAAGTGACTGCAGGTGACGCACCAGCATTACTGGAGGGGTTCAACAGCCATTACTGGTTTTGGGCAGCACTGGTGAGAGATGACACCTCTTGCCCATGGCCAGGCCACTGAGGTCTCAGCACAATCCGACTCCTTCAGTGCTTATTTGGCTGACCACCTACCAAATCCCTTTGCATTTATACTGGGGAGGAACATAGCTGCTGCAGGGCTCGGAGGAAGCATTTGCAGGAAGCTGGGAGTTAAGTGAAGCCAAGGCCACGGCCACGGCCGCAACAGGGTTTCTTCTCTAATTGCAGGACTCATCCTACTCAACGCAGGTTCCTGGCCTCCCCACCACATCCAGCCCGAGGAGCTGCAGATGGAGACGGGGGCTGCGGGACGGCCTGTTCGCCTACGACAGCTCCTGCAACTCATCGGAGTGGGATCACGCAAGTCTTTCTGCCTGCACTCACGTTTATTTCAGAGGCTGGCTTTCCTTCTCCTGCCATCTTCACTTGAGTGTTCTTATAAAGTATGTATAGAATCATAGAATCTTCATGGTTCAAAAGGACCTTTAGGATCATCGAGTCTGACCATACACAACTGAAATAAACATGGCTGAAGCTCGTGGTTTACAAAAGACTGTTTATACAACAGGAAAGAAATCCCACAGCTCTCTTGGTTTCCAATGTAAAAGATTTTACCAAACTTTTATTCTGGGTTTGCCTGTAATGGGTCAGCATCCCTTGTTTTGATTTGTTTTAGGGAACATCCCAGAGATGCGCAGCCTCTGCGCTTGTTGAGCATCTTTCCTCCCGGGCAAGGCAAGCTCCCCCTCATCCCCAGGCATCTCCTGGGGGTTGGTCCCAAACTGGTGTGCTGCTTCAGGAAAGTGCAAAGCACCAGCAGCTCTGGGAGGGCAGAGACTCCCTTCCCCTGCCCTTCCCCATGGGGAAAAAAACCCAGCTTTTCCCCACAGCACTATTTCCTTGGAAGTTTCCTTTTGTTATTCGCGTGGGACGAATCTGTTCAGACCATTTCTACCATTAAAATGCCCTTTCTCGTATAAAGCATTGGTGTCCTAGACCAGTGGGGACTGGTCCAGCCCTGCCTCTGCTCTGCTCTGCTCTGCTCTGCTCCTGGCCAGCCTTGTGATTTTGGGGCACAGAGCCCTGCTTTCGGGACACCGCCCTCTTTGCCCAAACAGATTTCCTGGCAGGAAGAAAGCTGGAAAAAGGCACATTTTCCCACCCAGGTCCCAGTACGCAGCCCCACGCCAGTGCTGCTCTCTCCCCAGCCCCAACCCCATGCTGCCATTTGGCTGTGTCCTGGTTTGAGCAACACAGGACTAATTTCTCTTCTATTGCTTGGGAAAACTGCACTTCTAGAAGACTCTAGTGTCTGAATCCATGACAGTATTTATTTTATAGCCAGCTATGGCATGTGGGTTTCAAGGTCTCAGTATTTTCGAGCCCAGCCAGAGGCAGGGATGAGGAGGAACGAGGCCCAGGCACTTGACCCAAGCTGGCCAACAGAATTTTTTCATACCATGAACATCACATTCAATATAAATTAGAAAGTTTGCTGTGAAGTTCTCTCTCTTCCTCGATGGCTGCAATCCTGAGAACTTCTTGCCCTGGCACCGGACCCCTGAGCCCCTCCCTTCCTCCTGAAGCCGTAGCACTCACAGTGTCCGACATTTGCTGTCCACTGCTGGGAGTGCACAGCTCTGCTGATAGAATGGGCTGAGTATAGTCCTTGTATATTTTATATTGGTATCGGGATCGATATTGGTTCTTTAGTATTTTTAATGTTAATTATCTAGTCTTATTCTATTAAATGCATTTACACCTCAACCCTCAGGTTTCCTTGTTTTTTCCCAATTCCCCTTTCTGGATAGGCAGGGGTCATCGGGTAGTAGAATAATTGTCTAAAAGACAATAAATTGTTGTGGGTTTCTTAAACCATAACAGGGTGCAAAGCCAGGAAGTAGCCTAATTGTGGACAGCATCACCAAGAAGCCTGACCATGCAAAACCTTCATGCTGTTTTTAGCATCTTCCATCCAGGAATCACACAAGTGTGTGACCAAGGAGGTACTTTTACTTTCCTCCCTCGGCGTTCCAGGCAGGATAGCTGGTGTCTCCAGTGTGAGCCAGTCACTGGGGGCTGTGGTGAGCCAGGAACAGCAGCTGGGGCCATCGCCAGGATTGCTGATTTCCAGCTCCCGACACCCAGCGAGCCCATGGCTGACCCAACTGCGGCATTTCTCCATGGGCTTTAGTCTTCAGCGTCAGAGCCACAGCTGGGTGCTTGAAATCCCACCCCAGTGCTTCTGTAAACAACAGCAGAGAAGATTAAGAGGGACAGCAAATGTGAATCGAGGACAAAACCAATGCAAAATCATGGAGGTTTTTTTTCAGATAAACAATGCATGAAGGCTGTCCACAGCCTCTGTTTGCAGAGCCCTTTCGCGTGCATGCCCAAGCCCCTAAACCCGGAGTCAGGCTCTTGAGGACCCAGCCAGATGCAGAGCTGGCCAAAAAACAGCAAGTGAGAGCCAGGGGGATGGACTTCCAGCAGCACTCAGCACCCCAAACCCAGCCTCCCCGTCCCCATGCTGCTGCCCTCCCTCATGTGACAAGAGAATACCACACTTTGTGGGGGTCACTGGGGGACCAGTCCCTCCCAGACAGCGACTGGGACCCTCACATGCATTTCCCTCATCCAATTCGGTTTTCATGCAGAAAAATCTCCACGGGCATCCCTGGCACGCTGGCATCAATACGCAGGGGTGTGCAGGGTTTTGTGGGTCTGGAAGAGGCAGGTGGGCACGTCTGGAAGCTGCTACATTTTCCAGTGATAATCCGTGACCTGATTTGGCCAAGACTTTGATGAAAATCACACCAAGCATTTTCATCCACTGGCATTTCTGGACCTGGGAAACCTGGTCAGAAGTGACTTGCTCTGGTGACACAGAAAAGGAGGCAATTGAAACAAAAGTCTCCCACGGTCCAGTCTGGGTCCAACAATGTTCCCTGCGGACTTTGAAGCCACTGCTCTCCCCCGCAGACCCATTACGGCCGGTGGGACACATGGCAGCAGTACCCTGGCTTAGTACAGAAGGAAAAAAGACCTTCAGCTGAGTCCCCACACAGGCAGAAGAGACATCATTGAGAGTGGGATTGGGCCAAGGCAACAGGTCACGCCTTTCCTCCAGAGAAAATTAAATAAATTGCAGTCTTATAGGAGCAAAGAACAAGCAGAGCCTTTAGCTTTTTGCTCAAAAGGTGATTTTGTGTGTGACAGGGACTTAATTTCCATGCATTGGTTCAGCTCGGAGGCAGAGGAGACATCTGAATGTCCAAAGCAACCTCAAAGTCACTCACTGGCACTTCTGCGCCTTCGGTGCAGGTGACATTTCCACTGAGCCCCCCCCACACCACCCCGTCCCCTACAGCGCTCGGAGCTTGAGCTGATCCTGGATGCAACCCATGCAGAGAAAGCAAGTAGTACTTTATGCACAGCCTATTCATCATCTGCTTGCCATCTAAGTAGTCCAGGTCTGAAGGTCCACCTGCACACCTGCACCTTGGTGGGTGCCACATAACTCATCAGCTTTCTTGGGAGGCATCAAAATAAATCTAAGGTGTGTGAAAACCCTTGGCGTTTCAATGAGCCCAAATTCTTCTTTGACAAAGTGATGGTCATCTGAGGAAAAGGATGCAACCTCCTGACTCTCCTTTGGACAAAGTCAAATGCTGGCAAGGCCATGGTAGGGAGGATGCTGCTTGGTGTGTGGGCAACAACATATTTCACTGGAGAGCAAAAACCTTTGGGATATATTCATAAGGATATCTCCATTTTTAAGACATCAGTCGGAGCCACTTGAAGCACTCGGCTTGAACCAGCTTGGAGTTAATAGCCCTGACAGAATTCCCTCCTCTGGGAGAGCAGCCCTCAGTGCAAACCCAGCGTGCCCTCCCTTCACGGCGTGCAGCAAATCGGCTCAGCACGCCAAAAACCAAGTCATGTGCCCGTCCTCCGGCGCTCAGCCAGGGCTGGAGCACAGCTGACACCCCAGGCGGGATGCTGCCAGCTGTGAATTTGGGCACTGCTGCCCCGTGCAGACACTGCCAGCACAGCACTGCCCATGGACAAGGTGCTCTGCAGGGTTCCAAAGATGAGGTGGATGCTCCTGCCCGCGGCGGAGGCTGCTGCTCCAGGATGAGATGCGGCGGGGATGGCAGGTGCCAGCCCCCTCATCCCGAAATTAGGTCAGCAGAGTTGTAACATCTGGCAATGTGGCTGCCTTTCTGCAGGGATTAGGCAAAAGTGCCGCTCGGACGCTGTGACGTAAATACCCCGGGATGCAGCTCATGCATGCTGGCGGGTCTGAACATCTGTGCTCTCCCTCCACCCCGGGGGCTTGGGGGCTGCTCCGGGGACATCGAGGGGAGGGATCCTGTGGTCATCCATCCCAGACTTCTCTCCCAGCCATGGCCACAGTGGACATTGCATCTGGGTCAGTCAACTGCGATGCGGTATGGGAGGAACGCCAGCAGTGAAGGCGAGCAAACCTCCCCAAGGAAACCAGGAGAAACTGCCAGTAATGAGCCAATTAATTATCCGAAAAGGCTGAGAGATACCCCAGGAGCTCAAGAAACCCAGCTCAGTCACGGGATGAGGCCACGGTCAGCGGGGACACCAGCTGCCGAGGCACATTCCTGTTCACTATGCAAAACCAGGACCAGCTTTTTATATGCCATATATAAGCACACAGTATCTCTACAGAAGCTCGCATCAATAAAGACAGCTTGCTGTTTTGGAGACATCAGTCTCAAGTAGCCCTTTAAGCAGTGTTAAAAATCAGTGTTTCTGAGTCACGAGATACCTTTATAAGGCAATTACATTTTCTGGGTTGTTTCTCTTTCTTCTAAGTGCAGACACGGGCAGCAGCAACACTGTCAGGTGGTCACTTCTTGGCATTTTGTGGTGCTCTCACCAGTCCGGGGTGCTCCACGTGGCTGTGGATTTCAGACCAGTTTAGTTCAGGGTTTTGTCTTTTCCACTGCCGCTGGAGAAGCTGAAGGGCACAGAATAATTCAGGTGGGATAGAAGCATGGGAGGAGCTCTGGTCCAACCTCCTGCTCAAAGCTCAGAGCTGGATGCTCAGGGCTGTATCCAGCTGGGCTGCAAAACCTCCAGGGTCGGAGCTTGCAGAGCCTCCTGGCCACCAGCACAGACACCCTGGGGAGCTCCCCTGAACTCGCTGCTGTTCATTGACATCCATCAGGTACTGAGGGGGACACGGTATCCACACGTGGTGTAACAAGTGCTGACTAGAGCGGGATAACCCCCTCCCTTGACTTACCAGCCATGCTTCTGCCCATAGGGGTGGGATGCTGCTGGTCTCCATCGTTGCCAGGGCACACTTGGGGCTTATGTTCACCTCCTGTCCCACCACCCCCAGGTCTTTCCTGTAGAGCTGTTTGCCAGCGAGTCCCTCCCCAGTATCACTGTCAGGGGTTAATCCTTCCCACTTTCAGCACTTGGCCTTGCTGAATTGCAGAAGGAGCCTTTCAGTGTTTTTTTTGAAGCCAGGTGTGCCATTTGCCTTTCTCCAGTCACTGGCACCTCCCCTGGTCTCCAGGCCCTTCCAAAGGTGACAGACAGGGGTTTTGCAAAGACGGCGGCCAGCCTTCGCCATGCCCTCAGGTGCACAAAAAACCCATCTGCTCAGGTGGACATCCATGGGTCACGTTCTCTGCCATAAACCCAGACTCCATCCAGCTCCTCCAGACTCCCACCAAACAGGACCACCACCTCCACCCAGGACTATGAATTACAAATTCCGGTGCAGGAAGAGCATGTGGAAGCAGAACTGAAATCATCGAGTAGGAAGGAGCAGGTGTTAAGCTCACACCTTTTCTGGTCATGGAAAATTAAATTTCTAAGCAAATGGGACTGTTTGTTTGCCTGCTTTCTCCATGCAACCACATTTCCATGGCTTCACATGGATGGGGATTGTCCTTGTAGATGGAAAGACCGGAAGGCACGTAAACCTGGTATTTAAGAAAAACAATGTTAATGGTAAGAGCAGATTTTAAAAGGAAGGGTTTGAGGCTAATGGAAAACTGATGAAAGAGTAATATGAATCACATGCCAGGACGACCACGAGAAGGGCAGAAGATGAAATAGAAGGTGGAACTATGCTTATTGCCAATTCCCATAATGAAGCCCACTACTTATAATCACTTCGTGACTTAATAAACTGCCCTCCTCACCCTTATCGAATGAAATCCCCCAGGCTTTCAGGCATCTCCTGTTGACCATCTGTCTTTACGGACAGAAATATTTTAGTATCTTTGAAGCCAGTGTCACGTGTGCCTCTTCCTCAGTTTCCAGGAATTTCTGGGCTAGCATTTACTGTCTGCACAGCTACAGAGATGGTCTTTTGTTGCACTAAAATCTTGTGATCTGACTTAATTTTCTGGCTGCTTCTTTCTCCATAATAGGCTCCCTTATTTTGTTAGTTCCTCCGCGTTTAAAACAATGTGACCTTACCTCAGGTGCTCAACACTATCCATCAATCACCCAAACTTTACAGAATATATTTTTTATAGAATATTTTTCTCCGTTTTTTTTTAGAGCTCAGCCCCACTATGTAGATTTTGCATCATTCTGCGCAGCAGCTCATCTTCTTCACCATAAGCAGCTACTCACAGATTTGAAATCTGGAAGTGCCAGACAGAATTGCTCTGCAGTCAGAAGGGGATTTAGTCAGCGGTTTTGGAGTTGCTTTTTTCTTGTTTTTGTGTTTTTGTTTAAAGTCACTGCATTTTTGGACATCACCAGCTACCTCACACTTCATACCCATGACCATTTTGCTTTTGCTAGCCAGAGGCATGGAAGAGCTGGACAGTAGAGACTGAGCATGCCTCAGAAGAACAACAGATGTAAGGTGAAGGCAGCACATAGAAGAATTTAACTGGCGTTCTCTCTAATTAGAAATCATGCCATTTAACCACTTTGTCTGCACCCTGGGCCCTTTGCCTGTATCCTCTCGTGCCAGGAGTACCACAATTTTAGGCTTCTTCACGCAGTTCCCATTTAAAAATTAGCTTTAGCCTTCTCCCTTTCGGGATTTGTCCCAAATATCCTTCCCCATCCCACCAGTCCGAGGCTGAGCGATGCAGTGGTTGAAGGACACAGAAACAAACAGTGAAGTGGCTCAATGGGTGTACGGCACATTTTCCAGATGCTGAGGTTAAAATAAGGCTGAGTTACCAGCTGTGGACTGGCTACCAGTTTGTGGTCCCAAGGATGGCAGTAAGGCCGGAGAGCCATACCTGCTGGAGCCAGCGTAACTCAGGTCTAACTGCTGCAACATCAACAGGGTGCCAGGGTATTTCAAAGTAAAGCTTGAATTCATATTTAAAGTGTTTTGCTTGCGACCCACTAGGGCCAACAGAAGACTTCAGGGGGAGGCTGAGATTTCCCAGTGGGAGCCAGAAAACAGAACAGCAGCAGCAACACCCTTTAAACCAGAAACTCGATGAGGCATTAAAGGCAATATGAGCAAGAGACACCAAGTCATGCTTTCAAAATTCACTCAGGATGAATGGCCAGTTTGCGATCTGATGCACCCCAAGGCGTGGGACTACAGCTCTGCTACGCCCCGTCTTGGCATGGGGACACCTCTCCCTGCAGGCCACAGCCAGCCTCAGAGGGGGCAGCTGAGCAGTCCCCATGTCCAACAGCTGGAGAAAGCACACGGAATTCTGAAGTGCATGAGGAACAGCCATGAACAGGAGTGGATGAGGACGGAACGCTGCTCCATGGGGAGGTGAAGGGCAGGAATGAGGCCATGGAGGGTCTGGGGTGGGGGCTGCTCCATGGAGTCTTTTCCCACAGTAGGAGCAGGAGAAGGAGTAGCCAGGGCTGGGGGAGCAGGGCATGGCCGTAGGGAAGGCAGGCAGGAGACTGGAGAAACAAGGGCAGGAGGAGGAGGAAGGTCCCGGAGCTGAGCTGTCACTAAGCTGCCCTGCAGGGAAAAACTGAGAATGGGTAAGTGGAGATGTTTTTCTAAACTGCCCCCTTGGGAAGCCATTAAAACACACACCCGTGCACATCCTTGTATGCAGGGAAAGCATTTTTTCTGCATCTTTCCCAAATCTACCAAAGCCAACATGTAGGTAAAGCGTTTGTCAGTACTTGTGGAGACATTCCTGCATGCCCACACACACCACCGACTCACTTCAGGTTGTGCTCGTTGAAAGACATCGGGG
>VWZL01001466.1:1218368-1267161 GCA_013396915.1 Stercorarius parasiticus | reverse complement strand
GGGGGGGGGGGGGGGGGGAACCACCTTCTAACAGGAACCGTAGCTCTAAATTCAAGGTACTTCCCTTCTCTGCTTCTGAAGACTTTATTTGGTGCTCCTCAGAGAAGTAGAGGCTGCAAACAGAGCCTGAGGTTCCCCCTGATCCAAGAGAAGGCGAAATAAACCCTTCATGAACCCGTAAGTTGAATTTCATAAGGCAGTGGATGTTGCCACCTGCTGCTTAAATGCAGGCAGACAATAGTTCCCTGGGGTTTGGGTCATTTGTGGGGTTTGAACAGTTTTGTAGCCCAATAACCCTGGTTGCAGGATAGAAGGGGGTCGTACAGCATGTTCCAGGGACTAACAGCTGGTTTTTTGTGCTTGTAGCTCAGTTGTCAGCAACTCCTCTTCCACTGTACTGCTGGCAAACACAATGGACCACGAAACACTCCCTTCTCTGCAGTTTCTTCACCGTAATCAGGTTTGCAAATCAGGTGGGCTACTACAGCAAGCAAACATCACCTGCAAAGTCTTCAGAGGAGCTCGAGTGGGTACTCAGCTGACATTTCTTCCCTGATGCCTCTTAGTACAGGGCACAAGTCTGCGGGGACAATGAGGATCCAGGGTGGCCAAACCCTGGGCACCCAAAAGCAAATTCAAGAGAGAATCACAGAACGGTAGGGGCTGGAAGGGACCTCTGGAGATCATCTAGTCTAACTCCCCTGCCAGAGCAGGGTCACCTAGAGCAGGTTGCACAGGAACGCGTCCAGGTGGGTTTTGAATGTCTCCAGAGACAAAGACTCCACCACCTCTCTGGGCAGCCTGTTCCAGTGCTCTGCCACCCTCAAAGTAAAGAAGTTCCTCCTCATGTTTAGGTGGAACTTCCTGTGTTCAAGTTTGTGCCCGTTACCTCGTCCTGTCACTGGGCACCACCGAAAAGAGCCTGGCCCCATCCTCCCGACACCCACCCTTTAAGTATTTATGAGCATTGATAAGATCCCCCCCTCAGCCTTCGTTTTTCCAGACTGAAAAGACCCAAGTCCCTCAGCCTTTCTTCATAAAAGAGATGTTCTCGTCTCCTAATCATCTAGGAGCTTTCAAAGTTAAAGAACTGCAAAAAGTGCATAACCTAAACACACTAGAAACAGGTGTTGAACCTCTGCCCTTATTTGCAAGTCAAAGAATTAGGTGGTGGTATTGAGGATTAGAGCGTACACGCTTTGTACGGGATTAAATAAAAAGGTCCACGTCTCTGCCAGAGAGCGGCTTGGCAATCAGAGAGAAACGAAGCAAAACCAGCCCGGGCTGCTCTGCAGGGAGAGCTGGTGAAGCAGCAGCATCAGATTACTATTGCCCCCCCCACTCTGTTGAAATGCCTCTGGGGAAAGATCTATTAATTATAACCATCTGGAAGAGAGTCTCAGCTGCAGATGCCCTTGTAACATCGGAGAGGGGTCGGCAGGACAGAGCTGAGCCACCAGACCAGCGCCGTGGCTGGGAAGGGACAGCCTACGGTGACCATGATACATCCATCCATGGGGTCAGGGGAGAAACCCCACTGGAGTTTGGTGCGCAATCCTGGGGGGAATGCAGACACAAAGGCTTGGGAATTGCGCTGATTCAATCTGAACCTACTTTCTGTAAGGTCTCTGGACAGGATGAAGTTACACAGCTATTTGCTTTTTTTTTTTCCTGGGAGTTGAATGAGCTCCATGCAGGGTCTAAAACCACCAAAGCAACAGCAGAGAGGGAAGGTGAGGAGCTCACACTGTACCAGGTGGCAGGACACTCGGCCACCGAAGCTGGCCAAAGCCATTTCATCCATTTTGCTAAGACTCATGCCCCTGTTTCCATCCTCTGGAAGAAAGGTATTTTTTTCTTTTGGAGGGAGACCAGAATTTGTTTTCCAGATGGAAACTGAAGAAAACTACAATTTAGGTGACTTTCCCAAGCTCTCAGAGGTTTTTACTGGCCAGGTGAAAGCCTGAAGGCAGTCACCATGATTCTCAGACTTGGCATGTACAAAATAAAGCCTTCCTCTGGTGTTCTCACACTGCTCCAGTTAATATTTGGCTAAAGCCCACAGACCAGGGCAGCTTTTGCTGGGTAGAAGAGGGTGATATCATGTTGTTTCTGGATTTTAACGTCTCCTCGGGCGTAAGTGAAGTTCAAGTCAGCAAAGATTTCAAAGCTTCACCATTGCACTCACCTTGTGAGAACCATATGGATGAGTCAAGTCTGGGGAGAAGTGATTCAGCAGCTCCCGAAGGAGAGGAGCAAATTATTCTCAAGGCATCTCAATGAGAAGCTCCTGAGAGCAGGAAAGGGATTCCTCTTGCCTCTCAGTAATCCTGATAAACTACAAAAATGTGGCTTGGTCATTGCGACATGGCTGCTTTTTCCATTTCCTCTCATTGGCTTCCATGAAGATTATTGCTAGCACGCCAAGGAGGGGGATCAGAGAAGCCGGAGGAATAATATGCTCTTAATAAAGCAAAACCGCAAGTTTTATCTTGACTTATGTGGTCTAGCTGTCCCAGGGCAAGCTGAAAGATGATCACCTTCATTAAAAAATTGCTCTGGCTGCACAAAGCAAACATCTTGGCTGCCTCGGAGACCTCTCCAGATGACAGCACAGCGGTGATATATTACAGAAGGAGAACCAGAGCTGCCTCCCCAGTCATGAGGGGAATGGATAAAGATTTCTGCTTGTTTTGCTGTGTCAGTCAGCAGTTTCGTCTCATGATATTGCTTGAAAATCTGTTCCCTCAGTCACCCGCTTTTAAAAGCTCATTACAAGAAAACAGGGTGCAGCCCCCGCAGCAGCCCTGCCTGCCATCCGCTTGCAGGTCCCACCGTGCCACTGCTGGGCCCCCACCCATAGTCACAGATGCCCTCCTGCATCCCAAATCCTGGGGATGCCCCAGGATACCTGATGAACGGATCAAACTCTGATCTCCCAGCTGTATATCCTGGTGACCAGGTGTCCTGGTTTGAGGTAAAACAGAACCAACCTTCTGTTCAGTAATTTTACTTTGCAGCAGAGCCTCTTCTAATTAACTGAACTCTCTGAAACTAACAGCCTATTGTCCAGACACTGATTGCTCTCAGCGTGATAAGACCTGATTTTATTTATTATTTATACCAAGGAATGGTATGTAGAGAGGCTCTTGCTTATACTTATTGCTGTAACAACCAAGGTCAGCTAACTTTATTTGCCCCGTTGGAGGGTCAGAAGCAGAAAAGCATAGAGGTGTCCCACCTGCGGGGAGGAGCGGACAGGACAGGTGACCCAAAACTGACCAGTAGGGTATTCCATCCCACCCGCCTCATACTCAGCATAAAGCTGAGGGTCAGCCTCTTTCTTCAATGGCTGGCATCTGAGGAGCACTCTGTCTGTTTGTCTGCCCTTGATCCTGATCTGTGTTCCTGAACCCAGATCCTGAATTCAGCTCCCATCCTTTGCTGAGTCCAGTCTGGGACTTACCCAATGCCTGCCAGTGACGTGATCGTCCTACTGGGAGCTTGATATGGTTTTGAATGTATTGTATTTCATTATTTTCTTTTTGTTATTAATATTTCATTAGTTTAGTTTTTTTCTAAACTCGTAAGTCTCTTTCTCTCTCTCCCTCCTCTCCTTGGAGAGAGAGAGGTGGGTGAGAGTACCTCTCATTCACTTCCACGACACCATAGGAAGGGAAAGACCTGTTTACTCTGCTTCCTCACTGCCGTCCGCAGCCAAAGACGGCCAAACAGCTGTATCCACAAACTGAGACGATGGGAACAGTGCTTTGTCCCAGCACCAGCAGGTGTTCAGATCCAGGTGTGGGGGAGGAATCCCGTTTGCACCCTCTGAAGAAGACCTCTGCCATTTTTACCAGGGTATAGCGCCCATTTCTAAAGATGAACATTTGTGACTAGTTAGAAGCAAAGGAAGCTGCCAAAGGCGACAGCTGAGTAGCTCCTGGCAGGAGTAACCATGTGCCAACAGGAAGGCAGGGTGGGTGAAACCACAGCACAAAGCTTCCAAAGCGCTCCATTGCTGAGGGGGCTGGCCTAAGCAGCTCACTTCAGGAAGCGTGACACAGCGCACCCTGCTGTCAAGGGCAGGCTAGCGTGCTGGCTGGCCACCAAACCCACCAGCCATCCGGCAGAGCAATAGACTCGGCAGAACACAGGATGAAGCAGGCGTGGGTTGTGGAGAAAGGAATAATTGCCTTTGCTGAGACTTAAACAGCATAAGGTCAGGAAACGGAGATGTTGGCAGTGGAGAAGTGGAAACTGCATTAAGACAGGCTTGGAAACACTAAGGTTAAGCTGGCAGGAAACCCAAGAACCGTATGCAAAAGCAGCCTCCGCAGGTAGCCCTTAGGGAAAAGCACGTCCTTACCCTGGGCACCTAACCTAGCCTGTCCTCGCCACCCAAAGACAAATGAAGCTTGGCAATGATGCACAAGTAGGAAGATGAACCCTTCATATAATGGTTTGCTCCACAAGTTCAGCTACGCTTTCTGCTCATTTCCAAAACATGAACTGGTAGTCCAGCCCAATTTTTTATTTCCGTATTGATTTATTTGATTTATTGAGACCTTTAAAAGCGTTAATATTTTAAGTCATTTAGATTTAAATCAGACTGAGGAGTTTCATGAATCAACGAAGACAAAACTAGTCCTCAGACAATTAAGTATCTCTTTTCTATGCTTACTCTGGAAATTATGAAGGGGAAACATAGATTGCCTCACTCCCTGGGGTGCCAAATTGAGGAATGATTTTGGTATTGCTTGAGCCTGACCACAGAGAGAAGTCAGGTGATACAAAGTCACCCGACCTCAACAGGTCCAACATGTGGCCTTTCAAGGAGTCAGAAAAGGCAGCAGCTGGTCACTGACTACCAAATGGGAAAACTACAGTGAAAACAGAAAGAACCACAATGCCACGCCATCAGAACTTGACACTTCGTATTTCATGCTGGAAGCAGGAATATCAGCATCCAGATACTTACGATGCTGCACCTGAATTGTGGTCAGCCAGATAAGCCACCCAATATGGGAATGTATTTTACATCAGAAGAAAGTCCCAAGTTTGCAATCTTTAATCATACTTTTTCATAGATAAAAATATAGATGCATTTTCATCTCTCTCTCTCTCTCTAAAAGTAAATATGCCCACACCCCCATATAAATGTATGGCCTAGAGTGGTTGCACACTCAACAGGGCTGTTTGCGGTGATGTGCTTGACAGGACCAGGATTATTTTCCCATCCTCACTCTCTCTTTAGCAGAACACACTCTAAGCTGAATCGAGATCTTCATTCTAAAACAGAGCAGCAAAATTTCCAGCCTCATGGCTGCCTGAAATCTAGATCATATTGTTCTAACAACTACTGTTATAGAAACATGCAGCAGATATATAGAATTCTCTTTAATACCTTTTATTTTGTGCCTCAGTAGAGCAGGTAATATTTCACAGCATACCATAAGGGAAACGAGACAAGTCTAGTGCTGTCCAGTGACATCTGGATGCAACAGGTTTCTGACCAACTCGCATACACACCACTAAACCTCTGCTGCACATTCTTTGAGTCGTGACACAAATACAGGGAAATTAAATACCTATTTATTCGCAAGAAAAACGAGGTTTGACTTTACACATTTAAATTATTATTTATTCAGTGGAAGAAAAAAAAAATCCTGGGCTGTGTCACAGTAGCTCTTTAGCTTACAGACTTTTTATTGGTTACACAGCTACTGTACTGCAAGTTGCACAGGTTCATGCCTCCTATTTTATTTTTTCTTTAAATAAAACCCCACACACACTTAGAGTGCAGAAAGTCTGAAAAAGAATTCTGATTTTTGGCAAACTCGTACTGTTCTGGTGCAGCCCGAACTTACCATAAAAAGCCAAAGCATTTAAGAAACATTTTAAGAGGTGACAAAAGTCTTTCCAAAAGGAGAATGCTCCATTTCAGAAGAGAACTCAAAACACTTGATTTCTGTATGTTCTACATTTTCATTCAAATACAAATGCTATGTTATAGAATATCTATGTGCCCTCATACAAGAGATCTAGCAAGAGCTTATACTAGTTTCTGATTATCCTGAGTGTGTGCGTGGGCGGATAGAGAACAGGAGCAGGGAGAAAGACAAGCATGATTAAAACAAGTTTCCTGATAAATGAAAATCCCTATTTCAGAGCAAATGGGACCACTAAAGCACCAGCATATCCACAGACGGTAGTACATCCTGAGTTTTGATGAGTCCTAAAAGCAATTCAGAATCTGCAGCTTCCGTCCTAGATAGTAACTCTTGCCTGTATTTTTTTACACTATTCAATTTATTGAATTAAACCGAAACCTGAGGGGGTGAGGGGCAGGCAGTGTACGTCCTCTGTGATGTATTTAAAGATGAGATTATGCAATTCTGTTTACCTGAAAGGGAAAGCTATGTCCACTTACTGGTCATCGTTGCCTTCTCTGAAAAGAGATAAGCAGTATATTTGGAGGGAGTTATAAGGAGGCCTTTATATAGACTATTGAAAATGTCTTCATTTCTTTGGGAAGCTACCTGAATACATGATATTTCTGACAAGCATAACTCATATAAAAGAAAAATGAACGGACACGGAATGATAGCTGAGGTAATACAAGGGACATCTGCAAAAAAAAAAAGACGTTATTCATTGTTTCAGAGGCAAAGACAGACATAAAAAGCCCCTATCAATTTTTTTAACAACTTATAAGCTGTATTTTAAATATCGAGTTCCTGGCTATTACATTTATTAGAACTGACAGAATTAACTAAAACCAAAGGCAAAAAAAACCCCCCTCCCTTGCCAACGAGCCTAAGTACCCCAAGAAGCTGCAAATGTGTTGTTACACAGCAACCTCACTAGATATGCACAGAAGTTCGCAGAAGGCGGATGACACCGTGCAGAAAGCCTGACTACAGAAACCAGAGCTGGTGGGACACAGCGCAGCGGTCTGGACACTTGGTGCCCTCTCCTGGGCAAGACAGAGCCTTGTTTTGCCAATTCAGAGCACAGCCACTGAAAAGGGATTTTTCTAACAATTCCACAATGGAAAGGCATTTTCTATACCTTTAACCAATTCCTCGGACAAATCAAAGGCACAGGTCAATCAAGTCCAGACGGAAGAGTCAAGGACGAGTCAGAGCCAAGGAAGTCCTCGGCTGTTTAACTCCTTTAAAATTTCTGACACAGCAGCGTGTTACATCACAACATTGTTTATTATGTGACTTTTTACAATACAAACAAAAATACAGAAATGCAGTATATGAATACAGCTAAATGCGAAATGGTGATGTTTTTCTTGAGGCCATATTCCCATTTCTAGTAAAATAAAGAAAGACTGCACACAGGTAGAAACAGGTTGGTAGTTAACTCCACAATTTTGCCTAGAAATGACCTATAAATGCGTTTTCCTGCTACTTACCATAAAATGTAAAAAGGGAGTTAAAGGAAAAGTTTTACTCGCTGGTTCCTACCATATGAAAGAAGCTATATTCTATTTAGGAGGGCCAATATATGGAAAAATATCTAAATTAAATGTTATTACAAAAAATGAAGCAGTAATGAGATCCTTCTGGCTAAAGAAGTTACTAAATGAGAATAGCATATATTTAAAGAATCCAAAACATAAAAGGGTTGTAATAAAAAGCTTAGGTGCACTGTAAGCCTACAACTTTTGTTTTTCCATGTGTACTTTTAAACAATGGAAGTGTCAAAAATAGGGTCAACTGTGTTAGACTAAATTACATTATTGTATATGCTGCACTGAATGGAATTCCTGTATTATAATAATAGAGAAGCACTGTTTGCATCATATTATGGCAATTTATCCTCACTAAAAACCGTCTAGAGTCCTTGCATTTTTTAATATCCTGTAAACCGTCAAACCACCAGAACATGATTGTACAACAGTAAAATGTTTTCTTTTGCATTAAAATGACATCTGTTTAAAAAAAAACAAAAAGGAAAAAAATAAGGTACTTAGAGCTGTTATTTTTCCAAGTACACAACACCCTAGACAATTCAAGGCATCTCATTCTCCATCAAAATTAACAAAAAATTTGTCATGCTGTTAAATCCATAACTATGGATACAACTGGTGCAAAATTGGTCAAACGGATCCAACAAACACTGATGTCCAGGCTGGCATATTGGCAACTAATACATAACTGGTGGTGAAAATGATGCATTTAAAATATCTTCCCTTTCTTCTTATTCTTTTCCAAGGTTCTAAAAATGATAGAAAAAAATTTTTGTTAAATAATGCATACATGCTTTGATTATAATTTTTAAAAAAAATCACTAGTGTACATCTTTAAAATATGCATTTTTATAAAGCTTCGCTGTTTGCAATACAATGTATGAAACTTACTATGTACACAGTACTTGTACTACATAAAGCGAAGCAATGCATTTATCACTAGATTCCCCCTTCCAAGAACCAGAATTAAAACGCTTTCATTCTCAAAGCTTTGACTCTTCATCCCTCAGAAGTCTGATGCAATCTAGCTTTCAAATACACAATCTTTTTACACAAATACACGAAGTTTCAAAACACAATTTTTTTAGACAGATGTAGTCATGTATAGATACAGTATTTTTGCAGATGAAAAACTGCTTTGGAAGCTAATAATCCTCCCAGTATTTCTGATATATGCTCATTTGTAACTAAAAGCAGTTCAAGATTTTTCTTGGCTTTTAAGTGACACTTCCATAGTGGTCAACCACCACTGACCATCATTACCGCAGAAATTGCCTTTTAGCAGAAAGCTACACAACGTTTACTGTGAACTGCAGGACAAGACTCCAACTTACCTGGAAGAATTCTGTTGTTCCAAAATACGTTGTTGGGCTTCCCAGTTTGCTTTCTCATCCTCAAACTGGCGACGCTTTTCCTCTAATTCTTTGTGTTGTGCCTCCAAATTCTTTTTCATTTGCTCATGGCGTCGCTGCAGCTGTAGGAGAAGTTATGAACAGAGTCAGTAAGCACAGAAAACACAGCGACTTTTGGAGCTGTAGAAACAACCATCAGCAACTATACTAATGCAAGAAAATACAGTATTATATTTTCTCTTCAGAGAAACTCTTAGACCAAAAACTCTAAGGTTACGGATATTGCCAATAATAGAAAAGGGTATTAATCCTCATGTTAGAGGTAACAGAAAACACCCCAAATGCTGCCTGAGTTACAAATAGGAGTTGTAAGCAGCTACATGTGGCAAACAAAAGGAAATTCAAGAATACTTTGATATTTGATGCAAATGTTTAAGAAGCAAATTGCAGAGCATTTGAGTATCAGTAATGCGTAAATTATGAGCACCTTTGACTTTGTGTGGGTAAAACACGCAAACATTTATTTTATCCGATAGTATTAACTATATTAAGGATATATTTGGGAAAACATTAATATTAAGTGGATTAATTTATTCACTAATTAAATGAATCATTATTAGTATTATTGAAGTGAATTGTTTACACTGCCGGAACAGTATAAGAAGTCTCCTGCAAGTTGACGGGACAGACCAACAATCAATCATGTTGCATGTGAGAATGGAGACACTGTCAGGAAAAGTCAGTCCTTTTGTTTGGTGTAACACTTTTTAATTGAGTTAAATAAAACTTCCTCTTTCTTTACTCTCTTGCAAGTCTCTCTCTTACACAAACCCTTCAAAACGTATTTCCTTTTACAGATTTTTTTTTTTAAATGCTTTATACTGCCTATTGCCTACCTTTCTACATTTAAAAAAATACAACAGAAGGTTATGAAAACATGAATGGTGAACTAAAAAAGGAATGAATTGCATGAACATTTAAAAACTGGTATCACAGGATACACTTACTTAAGGAGTCATGACGTAGTACATAAAAAACAAAAAAAGATTTTTGTTTGTTTGTTTTTCATGTAACAAGGAGAGTGTGGAGGCCAGAAGTATAAATGGGTTTAAAAAGATTCGAGACAGAAATTGAGGAAGGGTAAATCCAATGACTAATTAAACACTGTGACACAGATAGAACAACTAGCTTCACAATCCTCAAGTTGCTGACTGGTATACTCTTATCTATTTACTTCTCCAAAAGAAAAAAAAATAATAAAATAGCTACATTGATACATTTTTTTTCCCTCTGATCCAGTATGCCTTGGCTCCTTACAATGCCCAGGCTGCCAAGCATTTCAACTACCCTTCCAACTTTCTTCACTTTCCCTCAAATTTTGAGCCAGACTTTCTTTAGGAACTTTGACAGTTTTGAACTTCTCTGTTAAGCTTTTTGTGAGAAGCTGCCTTCTCAAAATTTAGAATTAATTTCCTACTTAAATGTAATTTTATAATAGTCTCTTAAAAAGAGACTTCAACAGCAGCTTGAAGCCCATAAAAACAGCTTCACTGTGAGGATTTCACCTGGAGACATCAGAAATCAATCCTGACAATTATGTATCTTCAAATGACATCAGAACACTGACACCAACACATCCAGCCTCTTCCTTAGTCTAGTAATTCTAATTTAGATGATTTCTTATAGACATCATATCAAGTTCCTGAAATGCTTCTTTAATATGCAAAGCAAATTGTGTTTACTACATTAGCTTATGTAAGCCATGAAAGTCCCAAGAACTTTTTAAAGCACACGGAAGAAAACAGGCAGAAAATATTCGAAAGAAGCGGGAGAAAAAGAGGGTAAGAAAGTTAAGGAGTGTTTTAACATACTGTGACTGTGAAAATAAAAAGAGAACGTATGTGAACACTAAAATACATTTTAAGTTTGGGTTTATACCATTTCAGCAAAGACAAAAAGCTGAGAAAGAATAACTGAGTTGTCTTTAAACAAAATCTAACTATGGAATGAATTCCTAGACAGAGGTTATATTGCAAAGTCTTGGCAAAGGGAGACATCTCTACATTTGTTAAGCCTCAAGCATATTGGGGTTTCAGAGATTTCAATTACCTCAGCTTCAGAGTCCTTCAGTTTCTGAACTTTTTCTTTGACTTTCATCTCAAACACCTGTTCCATTTCCATTTCCATTTTTTTCATTTTGGCTACATGCTCCCTCCTTTCCTCCTCCATCTGTGCCAACGGGCTCCTGCCATAAATCCAGAAGAAGCAGTTAGCTAATAAGAACTTTTTTTCCTATCTGTTACATTAGGGTATCTGTAAAAAACAAAATAAAAATGCTGAAGCATTAAGATAAACAACGTCGCTGTATGCACTGCTAGCTTAAACTCAACTTGCATTATTATATTAACTGTTTAGGTAAGCGTTCCTCAAAAAGACATTTCATACAATATCTTTTCCTTCCCCACAATTGATTTACATCACATTTAGGTTAACAGAAACTCTTCACTATCTTTAGTAGAACCTGGTCATGGGATGAAAGGAAATCAAAGTTACAAAAAAAAAAAAATTAGCATCTTCTGAGTGATCTTCAGGTGTCTTTTTCTTTCCCATTCAAATATATAAAAAACTAATGGACAAAAAAATTTTAAGAGCATTGCAGACAAAAGTCCCATTTCCTCTCTAAATCTTCACGGTTCAAAGTTAGCCCAAGAGTAAGTTAACAGAAATAACTGTGTTGGACGCCGTGGTCATATTTCTGAAGAGAGAGCGACTTCACGAAAAAAGGGTCAGGCAACTGAACATCAGTAGTTTATGAAAGTATTAGTTGGCCTTTAGAATACTATTAATAAATGTAATGTATAAAAATAATGTACACTGTTTTTAATTTTTCCTATACGCTATATGGTAACTACTTTCCTGGATTCTACTGATTTTTTTAAAGCTGTATAAGCTTGCTATCCAGGTGATACAGGTCTTCAATAGCAAGTTTCACATTAAATACCCAATGAACCATGATGATTTTGATCTAGTGATGATTGCTACATACAGTCTTGTAAGACCTTTCTGCTGTTCAACAAAGAGCAATCAAAACAAATCACTGGCCTCTTGTTTCAGTTTTCAGTACATATGGCTTAAAATGACAAAGTTTTAACTATCGTGTTGGTAAAAATGAAGAACTACATATATCTGAAGCTGTTACAATCAACCAGCTAGGATATCTACTGTAATATACGCAAAAGTCACTCAGACTAGCAAATTTTTTTAAATAGAGGTGGCAAGCCTAAGCCCTATCAAAAATAGTATTTTTGCTTTCAACTCTTTAAAAAAAAACCAAAACCCCAAAACCCCCCACACAAAAAAACCCTTGTTCTGATTCAAATCATGCAGAAAAAGTATTCTAAAATGAGAAAAGAATTGACTAACTATCACTGACGATTGAAACATAATTAGCAGTGTCTATTTTGATTCAGAATTTGCCATTCATTCTTAAAGAAACAGAGGTTATATATCACACATCTGGTTTGACTATTAATGGCTCATTTTACCCTTCCTGCTTGCCCATTTGCACCAACTAACCATAGAGTGAAAGGAATCAATATCATATGAATTCAAGGCCGCATGAACTTTTTCCTCAAATACCAGTATTTAAAGATGACAACTGGTGCAGGGCAAGGAGGAGGAAAATGGCATTTCCATTAAAAAAAATTAAATTGAATATGAACTAATAGTTGCAAAGCTTGGATTGGTCAGTAAAATCCTTTATTATATTCAGAACTGAAACTGATCTTCAGTCCAACGTTTAGCACTTCAAAAGGCCAACTGCTAGCAACTTTTGTCAAAGAAAAAAAATAAATGGTTAAACACAGGTGAAATACAATAATACACAAAAATAAGAAGCAAATGAAAGAGGAGGTGAGTAGCAGTACTTGTGGAAGTTAAAAAGCTGTCAAAACAAGACTATTTTCTTGTTGTTACCTTTTAGAATTGTAAAGTTCTCAAACATATCTGCTCTTCAAAAAATTAACCCAGGAGGTAGATCTGAATACTGAGGAATCATTGCTCAGTTTCTACAGAATTGAAAGGGGAGCAGAATAGTCCTCCTTTTGACAACCTAAGAATCTAATGGGGATGGTGCCAGCTGTATTTGAGAAAGTGGTAAAAATCAGTCTGCACAGAAAATCTGATAAACTAATAAGTGAGCATTTACAGCTGAGAGCTTTACAACATAGGTCACAACTGGTTTTGTTATGTCTTAGGTATGTGACATGGGTCACATACCTGTATTTTAGGATAAAAGGGACTTGAACAAAAAAAAAAAAGAGCTGAAGGAAAAAAAACCCAAACCACTAAACAAAGATGTGAAACATTTAACTGATTTAACAGGATGTATGTTGAAATAGCCCTCTAAATTAATCTGCAAAAATTAAAAATTATTCTAGATATGCGCAAAGTGGAACCTCTGCGAGCCAGTAGTAAGGTAAAATCATGGTCAGAAAAGATTAAAGTAACTAATTCCCCAATCCACTGAAGAGCTGTAAATTTACAGATAAGGATCAAAATTCCACTAATTCTTTATAAGTATCTCTATAAAGATGATGGATCTATGGATAGAAAATGGGGGAAATCTCATAATTTATGCACTTCTACTCATTGTTGAAATTCGACCAAATCTGTCTTGAGACTTAGCCAAAAAGTTTCTAAAGAGAATGGGTTTTTACAGAGGTATTTGTCACTGAAAGTATTTATAAATTCCTAAAGTTTACATTAGCATAGCTTTAGAACAACAAAAAAAAACCTGCTAGGAAAAAAAAAACAATGCTAAGAGTGGGATAACAGGAAACTGTTTTAAATTTGAAACATTAAACAGTGAAACTCTTTTTGTGTTTATAAAATTTTTGTCTTTAAGTTTTTTGGAAAAATTTAAATGACCACTTACATGCCTTCAACTGTGTCAAATCTAAAAAACAAAAAATACAGAAGCTTAGCTTAGCATGCTTAAATAAAACCACAAAACCAAAAAGCAATACTTAAAAAAGTAAAGTCATTATTAATAGATTCCTAAAGCTATTTATGTGCTCCCCCAAAAGCAAATTTTTCACAGTAAAAGTAAAGACTGTTAGTTAAAGCTGGTTATATTTATTTCAAATTCAGTTAGTAAATCACCACACCATGTAACTATTAATGCTGGTTTGATGTGCAGATATTTTCAGGAATAGTTTCCCTAGAATATGCATGCTTTCAAAGCTATTTTAAGTATTTTAGTGACATGAACAACTACTTGCTCCAAACAAGTTTTCGGAAACCAATGCCATATCGAGGCTTATCTGTTCATTTAGAAATTGTCACCTAGTAAAGGACATCGTATTAAAAACCCATGAATGTTCTTGTGCTACAAAAAGAGCACTTGACTTCAATGGCCAGCAGAGGTCTCACCGGCGGCTGAGCTCAGCTCTGAAGAAGGTCTGGCTGCAATGTCACCTCCCCAGAGCATGATGATGCTTAACCAGAGCATGCCTTGTTGTTAGCACTTCACTAATACTATAGAAAGGGCAAAAAAGTCTGAAAACAAGATTCTGATACTAAGTCTCACCATATAGTAACACTAGAACCATTTCAAAGAATTCACTAAGAATATCGGCAAAAGGAGTTAGAAGCAGTCTGAACTAAGCAGTTAGAAGGACCTACGCATTGCATATTTTGTTACCCGGTGTGACAGCTTATTGAACAGATCAGTAGATGGGTAAGGCCCATCTTTACAGTGTACAATGTGGCTTTCAATAAAATAAGGTTTTACTTTTAAACTCACTGAAGATATCACCTTCATACAGTAAAGGGAAAAGATTTCTCAAATTAAAAACTTTAAATTTCAGAGCAAATATCAGTTTTCACACATGTCACATAGTACACATGTGAAATTACAATTACCACATAGTTTGAAGAGACAAGTTATCCATATATGTGAAGATTACCCTTGACATTTCATTTCATTTTTTTAATGGATGGGATGATGTTGAAAATGTGAAGAAATCAGACACTAAACCTAAAATACAAAAAAGCTACATAATCATGGAAAATACATGCTTTGGATTGCTCTTAGGTCAATAACTTACTTGTAGAACAGTCAATTATAGTTTCACCAAACCAAAGCAGACAAATCAGAGAGACAGTTATCAACTGGACAGAAGAAACTGCTTCAATTAATTTGCACAGTATTATTAAAACTTGTAGCACATACTTCTATTTGTTTTAACATTTGCATTTTTGTTCACAAAAATGTTAACAGTTGCATGAAAAATAATGATCTAATAACATCACAAAGATACAGCTGTTTTAAAGGTACAAAAGGTCACTCCAGTCTCCAACAGCTGCCAGTAGGAGACACTTTTGGAAAAGTCCAAGAATCACTGCATGTGCATACATCTCCTTTTACATGTACCCTCCCAGCTTACAAAGGAACAGCAGCTTAAAGAGTTTCCAGACCCAGAGGTTGTATCTGTGTTTAATAGTATGCTTGTAATACCAGCAGATCGCATCAGAGCACATCTCCATTCTCATATGGAGATAGTGGATCTGCCTCTCATCAAAGAATCACATTTCCAGAGGACAAGTCAAATATTACTTCATTTTGAGACACAGACACTTATTTCAAAAGGCAAGCAGGCAAGTATAAAATTCTTAAGGGGATGCACAGATAAATTGTTAATATCTGTTCTTCCCTCCTTTAATTAATTTCCAGGAATATACATGGTTATAGGAAAATTCCTTACATGCTGCTTGAATATGCTAGATTCAAAACTATGAAAACACATTGAAGCCAAAAAAGCATGTTAAAACTTAAAAAAAAGCTGCAACTCAACATATGGACAAGGTAACAAGACAAAAACAGCATCAGCTGCCTCATAACCAGTATATGCATTCAAGAATTCTATTTATTTATTTATTAAGTCACCCTATGTTTGGAGGAACTAACTCTAAGGAAAGTTCAAAACACAAGTTTGTGATAGATTTTTGCCACCTTTCAGATGGCTGAATCAAGCAAACTGCGATAATTTATTTCTTGTCTTGAAAAAAAAGAAAACCTGATAGCTAAGAGCACCAGTTGTATTTATTCCCTTCCAAGCTGCAGTACTGCAGTGTTCTGAGCCACAGAACTTTTTTAATGGAGAAAATTCTTCCAAAAGGCACGTTTACCTAGAAATATTCAGGTGGATAGCACAGTGACCTGAGATGGCAGAAGATGCAAAAGTAAGCATGCTTCAGAAAGCAGAGTAATTCCAAAGTGTCTTAGCATAAATTCTAGCTAAAAAGGAAATCTCAGCAATGCTATCAACAACTGACTGCGGGGCAGGCGGAGAATGAACAGCATGAAAAGTTTTGAAACTGTCTGGTAGAGGCATTTATACAAAACCAGACCGTGTTATGTTTGCAATATGGGATTAAAAAATAAATAAAAAATAGATCATTGTGTTACTCTTTTTAAGAAGAATGCAGAATAACCAATCCTTACTTGAATTATGTAACAGACTAAGTCTGTAGGTGCAGACTACCACAAATCTAAGCAGGCACAAAACGGAAAGTGGTGAATGTGTTATCGCTAAAATTAAGATTTTTCTGAATCTAAGGAAAACTTAGGAAGATTTGGGAAGGGATAAAAAAATGGTATTAAACAACACACAAAGTAAAATCGAAACTTCTTTCTCTGATATCCAAAATTGCAACGAAAAAGTTTCACTTTTCAGTACAGTAATAGTAATAATAGTACAGTAAGAAGTGTAGTAATAGCGAGTTATAAGTCCTGGAGGAAATGCGCAATTTTCTATTCTGCACTACTGTTACTACAATATCACCTCAGCAAAGAGAAAGTTGGCTCAAGTTCTTGTGCTTGAGCACATTTTCTTCTCTGATGTGCTCACCTGCACTGCTTTGTTCTCAAATGTGCAAACTACCTTACATGCCCTGCACCCCAATTTTTCCACACTTACTACCTCATTTAGTAATTTTATTTCTTAAAACTCCTCCCCTCTCTACCAACAACACTGTACTGTTATGAGGACAATTGTAGCTTGGGAAAAAATTCTGACATACTTGCTATATAAGCCTAGTGATGTGAGTCAGGGATAAAGTGACAGCAAAAAACATGACAGTGAGAATAAGTAACCACTGCGTAATAGGTACACATATTCGAGGACTATTTATTTTAAGACTTGACCTCTCTATAAACTTAACCTAAATTTAAGTACACTTTTGAAAAGTTGATATCACTGACACATACTATTATATTTCTTGTCAACACTGAGGAGGGAAGCCTAGTGTGGGGGCTCACACTAGGTGCAACTAAATCAGATCCACTTAAATCATTCCCTCACGCACACTTTCAAAGCATTAAGATAGTGTAGAATAGGCACTCCAATAGTGAAAAATGGCTTTGTAGCTATTATACCAATGGGAACAGCAGATATTTCCACCTAATTTCAGGGATCTTTTTCAGGAAGAACAGCTATAATTTGGCATATCAATAGCCTAACAGAATACTACCCTTTATTTTGGTTGAGAAATTCGTATTTAAATACAGTACAAATAAAAAAAAAAGACTATCGCCAAGTACTAATTATTTAATCGCTAATTATTGTTTATAGAGTTTACACATGTAGAGCAGGAAAAATATTTAAATTTAAGAGTGCAGCTATTCTCAAATAGCATTATAAAATGAAAAATACAGTAGAGCCTACTTTTAAATTTTCCAATAATTCCATCAGGTTGGCAAACAACTTACTGACATAATAGGGTTAAAAAAAACAAAACAAGCAAAACCAACACACCATCAACAACAAAACCCCAAAACCCAACACTGCAACTCTCCTCTCACAAAAGATAAAGATGTTGCAGTAACTTCCCTGCCATGATAAGCAACCCTAGAAGTAGCCAGGGCAGCATTTCAAAGATGACAGTAGTGCGTCTGGATTTTCAAAGTTTCTAAACAAATATTAACCCGTTCTTCCCAAAATCATCCTGACACTGAGTACTGAGCATTCATACTGAAAGAGACAGTAATTCCAAAAGTAGTATATATACCAAAATAGAAACACTAATGCACAAAAACTTAGCAAAAAACTATTTACAGAAATAGTAAATGAAAGGATTCTCTTCAGAACTAAATCTAACTAAACTCCAGTTATTTAACATGTTCAGATAAACTAGTGTAAACCTTAGTGAAACAGAAAAAAACCTAAATCATAAGTAAACCAGAAGTATACAGTGTTCAGACCAGAACACCATGAAGAGGCAACTGACTGGAGGATAAAATACAAGCAAAACTACCACTCACCCAAAAACCCCAAACCAAAAATCCCACCACACATACGCAAAAACAACCAGCAAAAAAACCCAACCACCAAACCCATAGCGAAAAGATTAAAGTGCAATACAACCTTAACAAAAACTTACTTTGTTAGCTGCCCTTTATTTTTGTTGTTGTCAACACCGTTGTATGTAACAGCTGCCAGTTTTCTGCTTCTGTAGTTCTCATAATGTACATTGTTAGTGACATCCTTCAGGTCCTGCATATGAGTTCTGCCAATAAGTGTAATTTATCAGCTTAGTGCACGAACACAAAATACTATCTGAAAAATCAGTCCATCTTCATTTTGCAAATTGACTTAATTAAATTATATCCCTCCATGAATGTCCCATTCCCCACAATGCTCTCATTCTTCCATTTAAATTAGAGCTGTCAAGACAGCAAAGTCACAGAAACACCAGTTTGCACTGAACTATCTCAAGTTTGCAATATTCAAAACATTAACTTACAGACACAATCTTTGGAAAATTTGAGTTCTGTGGATAAACTTGCAAGTATTTGGAGAATAGATATGAAAACTGTGTATTACTACTGTAGTAGGTGCACCAAAGTACATCAGGGAAGAAACAGGAAGTAAGCAAAAACTTCCTAGTTTCTATCTTTTAAGTCTGCAATGTAAAGTTCAAGACTAAAACACAAACATTAGCTTCCTTTAGTAATTTTCCATTGGCTACTTGGAGAAAAGCAAAGTTTAATAATCAAACCAACAGTTGTTACAGCAGGTGTCACTTACTGAACTGCTGTAAGTATAGGTAGGGCTCAGCACCTAACACAAGGAAGCACAGGCAGTCTTGCTTTCGACAATTACAGCACTGAAAATTAAAAAAAAAAAAAAGAGCCTACAACTAAATATACATCAGCACCAACAGACAACTCAGGTTCCTATAGTTATCACAATTTTTAAGAACAAGTAACCAGAAAGTAAAGAGAACTATTTAAAAAATTATCATCACCACCACTGCTTGCTAAATACGTGGTTAAACAAGATATCATAGAGAGTAAGATACTGTTTACAATTAAAAATATGGGGATTAATATGAACTCACTATCTCAAATTGTTTTTTCTCCAATATAGGACTTTCCAGTCTTTCAGGCATACTAGAAAACTTAATGTTACTTGTTAAATTACTTACCTTATCAACATGTTCCTCAGAATTGTGAAGTCACAGTGTTCACCGTTTTCAACTACAGAAAGAGATAAATTTTTGTTGAGATGCCAACCAAAATATGTGCTTTACACAGAGGTAGGACTTTTAGATGTCACCCACCTCCTACATTCATTCCAACATCAGATTGCTTCCAGGCTTTCCTTACTCAAATAGTACGTGTGGTAACAGTAGGAGAGCGTTAACAACATACCAGCAAGGTTCCTATTATCCCCTAAGCCATACTGGCAAACTGTACTCCAAGTCAATACAGCAGAATAAGCTACTACAACAGAAACATAGTTTTGCAAGTTTAACTAACTTTATGATCCTTTGGAGGCCCTGCCGGCACAGCTGTATAAGGATCAGACACTCACTGAAGACCTCAGTCTAGATCCAGCCACATCCAAAACTTTTAGCTCAATCTATTTCTCCTTGCCTCACCAAACGAGTTGCAAAAGTCTTCATTTTAATTTTAATGTGGATTTAGTTCTTTATTAACTAAGCAAAGGAAGGTCGTATTTAATTTGATGCACCTGCCTATGGACCAAAAGAGAGGGTTGGCAGCTGTCATTAGATGCCACCTATTCCAGCCGTGCCTACCATCCCATTACGGTAGAGGAGGCTGATGCTGGGAGTGATATTTCCCCAACAGATAATGAAATGACACTGGAGAAAAATGCACACCCCAGAATGCTCTGGCGTGCAGACAGAGAAGGCAACACACAAAAGAAAGGCATGAAGCAGGTTCCAATGCGTCCCTGAAATAGAGATGGCCATTTTCATAGGAAGGAGGAAGAAAAACAGAATGAAAGAATTAAAATAACCCAAGTAAGTTCAGTGAATTCTACTGAAAAATTAAGGAAGTAGCCCTTTCATGTGTCCATCTTGTATCTGCACTCCTGTATTATTTTATTCTATGGTTTTCCACAAACTGGTAAGTTCCACTTGGATAGCACATGAGGTCATACTCCCAAAAAAGCATCATCTCCAAGTATTTTGTCTGTAGCTGACAGGCTCAAAGCCACTTTAAGAGGTTCCTTTTAGTCTGGCTGTAGTTCTTCCCTTCCAAAAGTTGTACAATCACATGAGTGTGAAACATTTTTGAAGTTTGTTTTAAAATAAAAGAAAAGCAGCACCATCTTGTACATTCCCAAATGCTAACACAAGAGCCTTAAAATAAAGCTTGATCCTCTCTGGTGCAGCTGGTTTTTACTTTCTGCCAAACCTCATTTCCTGCCAGACTCGCACTTCAAAGTGCTACAGCATTTTTCTTTAAAGCATTGGTCCATACTCTGCTTGTTGGTTGGTGACTTTTTTTTGTCTGTTTTATACTGCATCCCATTTATAGTCCATTGCCCTCAGAAGGCCAAAATGGGGGGGGATGGAAGATCTTCTCTTTATTCAATACATGCACACTATAAAGCAAATGTTCAATGATCATGGATAAAAAGTTTAATAGTGATTGTGTCACTATACAGCATGGTGCAAGCTTTATTTTTCATGTGCCATTTGAAATAAGTGAACAGCATTAAAGCACAAGCAATGTTTGCCAGAGGAATATGCAGTTATCTTCAAGCCTCTATAACCCTAGTGAGTAAGCTTTAAATGAAAAAAACAAAAGAGGAGAAAAAGCAAACAAAAAAAACCAAGAAAAAAAAAAGGAAACTATCAAAAGCATTCAATTCATTACCAGGTACCTTCCTGTTGCTACACCCCAGCAATTAAGACTCAGATGGTTTTTTTTGGGGAAAAAAAAGTCTTCAAGAAACTTTAAATTGAATTTATGCTAGTCAAGCTGATCAAATTAACATTTATAATGCAAATAGTCTAGAATTTAACAAATACATAGTTTTTATACAAAGAAAATTAAAATAAGAATGCTGTCAAGCAGTTGTAATTTAAGCCTCATCATCAACGGCAGTAAGTTACTACAAGTTTTACAATTTCTCAGCGACACTTCAACAGGAATCTGCTTGCAAAGTTACATGTTGCCAAACCTCTACCTCATTCCAACACTGTCAGAATAACAAAATGGTATATTCAATAAGTTTCCAGACCAAAGCACATTCAAATCAAGAGTTTCAAACATTTCAAATACAGACTAATGTACAATAAGTTTTAAATTAATAAAAATCACGAGAAAGCCTTACCTTCTGCAACACCCCATGGGTACTGCCTTCCTCTAACCCTCTTGCCATTGACTTCAATGATCGTATTACTACCTACCACAGCAAGGGGTAAACGGTCCTACAAGATAAAATATTACTTTAAAAATCAAAAATTCAACTGCCAAAAGATACTGAAAGCAAGCCCATGTATAAACTTGACGTAAGCTAGTTTGGTGCTATAACACTGCAACGCAGCTTACCCAAAGTGCAAGAATAGTTATGTTTACTGACCTCTGTCTAGCTAAACGACATATATATACACACCCCCCACTCTGAAATTCCTTACACTGTTATATTCTGTAAATCTAGTTAAGAAAGAGACATTACTGTTACTTAGTAAGCTAAGCAACAGCCAAAACATTTCCTACTTAATCAATTGCACAGTAATTATTTATCAATTCATTTTCCCACTGGCTACAAGGACTGTTACTTTAGGCTGCATCTTGTACCCAGTTTTAGTTTTCAAAGGTTTGGCAAAGTATTACTTCAAGTTCTTGCTTTCAGCTGAACCAAAAACCCCTCCAGTGTAACAAGCAACAAAGGAGCCTAGAGCAGCTTTAAGTAGCTGAAAGGAAGAGTGTACAAAGCTAAGCATTTGGGGCTTCTGCCTTTGCTCTTATTATGCTCTTCTCCTTTAGGCTTAGTACCAGAATATCTTCCATTTGTGCTATTTTTGTTTAGCTATCCTAGGTGATTCCCACAGTAACAAAAAAATTTAAAAGCTCTTACAGGCTGTTAAAGATACTGAACAAACAGAGGCAAAGCTCAAGAAACATATACAAGATAGACTCCAACATAAAAGAACAAACCAAAAAACACAAGTAAACAAAGAAAAAGCCTTTCAACAGCCTGACAGCCCTTTTGATTTTCTTTAGTCATTTGTCTCCATCAAGGTTTCAGTACATCAATTAGTAAGACAGCTATTAACTGTAATGCACACACTCTGTGCCACTGCACATCTTTGTCTGAAAGACAAACCCTGCCTCATTCAAAGCTCAGAAGTCAAATAGGGATGGAATAAAAAGGGAGCGAGCTTTTAAGGGTTTCTTAAATGAACATGTGATCTAGTGCTCTCATTTGAATTTTAGCCATTAACAGACTTAATTAAACGGTTTAAGAGTGTCATCCACTGCCTCTGCTGAGGAACACTGACTCTTAGAACAACTTTACATCTGATTTTTACCTTCTAAATGTTTTGGTGGGCTCTTCATTACTGACAAAAAGCTTTTAACTTTCTACCTTCCCTCCCCACCCCGTAAGCAGTTTTTCAAAAGAAAATTATTTACCTTTATCTTTTTAACAATCTTATTTTCTTCTTCATCATCTGTTTCTGGAAATTCATATATTTTAATTTTGTGTTCTTGGATTTCTTTCATTATCTAAAACCAAAAATATGTTACTTGTTTGAGGAATTCATAGTTTATAACAACTCTATTTCTTGCTGCAATCTGATTCTCCCTCCTTTTGTTTGATATGCAAGATCCTTGCATATTAAGGTGACTAAATTACATCAGAAAACTTGCACATGCTAAACACCATCAGGTGACCCCAGGGATTATCAGCATGACCATCGCTTCTTAGCCAGGAGAAGACAGGATCGGAGCCAGAGCCTCACAGCTAAGAGAGTACTGTTCCATCAACACAAGGCAGCAAAAATGAACTTCAGTTTTTTACAACATGGCAAACAGATTTACACTAATGGGAATTCTAGCTGCACATGCAAAAATTAATAGAGCTTAAATTCTCAGACTCTTGCAAGGTACTCCTGCAATTGAGTACCTTAAAAAAAAAAAGATTTGAATAGATAACTGCAGGCATACCTCAGCCCTTTGGGTTCCCACAATAGATACTGCTGTCACTCCTACTCTTTTCTGTTTCTAGCTCACCTGAGCATCAGTTGCTTGAAGCAGGATCACCTGCCTATTTTAATAGAGCTTGTGACTGACAGACTGACTCTAGCGGCTAGTTGCATTGAAAAATATTTGCAAGCACTACTGAAAATTTAAGAATAAATGACAGTGTCATCAAAAATGAGACTGTACTGGTATGGTGCTCAATTTGTCTGAAGGGTATTTTTAAAAACAAGCTGATTAGTTTTCCAGAATTTTGGAATGGAAAAATATTAGACATTTAGCTGACAGCTACACGCCAGAGCCTTGGGGAATATTTCTGGTTCAGGGGTTTGCAATCTTATAAGAACGTAAGTTTCCAATTCATGCAAGGTCTTATTTTCAAAGTTTGACTGGGGAAAGTCTCCCTTATTTAATATTAACTCATTGATAAAGCTGGCTAATATATTAAAAAATATCCTGCATTCTACTATTTTTTCCCCTCCATATAGAGTTACATCACAAAAAAAAAAACTAAATGCAACCAAAACAGAGTTCAGGTCTACAGCATCTTGCCTAAGTTTCCTCGAGACAGAAAACATCCTTTAATTTTAAATAAACGGTTTTGCACACAACATCTCTTAACACCAACGTTTTTCAGAATCTGTGTTCTTTTAAACTAGGACTGGACACTGTTGAGTAAAACAAACTTCATGCCTTGTCTTGTCCTGTTCTGGGTCTTCCTTATCATCCTCATACAGTACAGCACAGCCTAAGTGTTCTATTCTGATCATGTAGTTGAAATAAAACACAAACCGCTCTAAGCCATTAATACCAAATTTATTCTACACATACAAAGGTATTATATCAGTTGTATCAATGTTGGAATTATCTCACCATCTTTGAAATGCATTGCCAAAGCCCAAGACTGAATGACAGGTATACTGTTTCTCATCTAATACTTGAGGCATCTTTAATAAATACAGTGTGTCAACACAAAAGTGAATGCCACAATCAATAATACTGTAACACTGTTAAATACCTGGGTTTTTTTAATTAAAAAAAACAAAACAACCTAACACAACTTCTGTTAGGCACCTAGATCTTGCAAGCTCCCTTCCTCCCTTACTGATTTCTATCTCAGCAGTGAATTACTTCACTTGCCAAGAACCATACTAAACTTGAAACCTCTTCCCCCGAGGATAGAAACAAAATTATTTCACCAAGAAATATAATTAAATCTAGAGAGATAAATTACTTCGCTTTGCTGTCTCCAGTTGTTGCTTCAGGGTTTAAACTTTGCATATAAGAAGTTAAATCTCACCATTTCCATAGGGACTAACTTACTAAATTAACCCATGTTGTAGATATTAATCTTACAACTCACCTGTTTTTTAAACTGTTGGCATTCCTCGGGTGTAAGTGTGTCTGCTTTGGCAATAAGTGGAATGATATTCACTTTTTCATGCAGGCGTTTCATAAACTCTATATCCAAAGGCTTAAGTCTGAAAGAGAGCATTAGAGCTTCACAATTTATATTAATTAAACAAGAACATACAAATGATTCAAGATTTCTCCTGACTACTAGTCTTTAAGAAATTGATTTATCAAAGATAGATGCTTGAATGAAATTCAAAAGGCTACCTGCAGCTGCTATAGGAAATCCCCTAGAATTGTATAATACCAGAGGAATAAGTCAGAAGTTAATATTACTACTAGTCATGAGACTTCTGCTAGCTGAAATGACACTCATTTAAGCAAACGATAAGAACTCTCCTGCAAAGGAAGTAAAACTCGTGTCATTAGCTGGAAGATAGTCCCATTAAAAGCCTGACTGGTAAAAGTTTACAGTTGTGAATCATGCTCTGTTGAACATACACAGATTCAGTTTCTGAAAGTCATGTTTATTTGCATGCTTCTTCCTAAGAGTGGGCTGTGAGATTTATTTTTTTTATACATTAGATTGTTGAAGACAGTTAACTCTGGCCTGTGCACAAACGAGGTAGAAATATCTCATCTCTAAATCGCTATGTATAACAAAAAGACCATTATGAAAGTGGACAACAATGACAAAAACTAAACCATTCACCACATGGGTATATAAAACCCAAAAACGTGGGTCCAAGTGGTCAATATTTCCTGCTTGCTAAAGAAAAGTCACAGAGGTTTTGATGCATTAATGCTTCAGAATTACAGCAAGTTTAGTCAGGCTTAAAGGATTCACTTGAAGGATTTAACAAGATTATTTCTCATATAAAAGAAATTAGGATTAGAAACGTTAAAATCAGATTCATTTGGTACTCAAATTTAGCTTCTTCTCCAAACCATACATAAAATCAAGAAAACGTTAAAGAACACATACTTTACTTTAACATTTTCTACATGACACTGAATTTCTCAGTTTCTCAACGTATTTCCATTAAATAGCTAACACTAATGCACCTCTAGGTTAAGAGCACTGGTTTGGCTATGCATTCACCCTAACATGCTTTCCCTCTCCTCGCTTCAAAAGCTACCTAGGGCAACACCAGCTTGAAGGAGAGTTACCAAAGTAGAATAGTTCAGAACACCTCAAGGTCTTGAGTTCAGAATGGAGACTGAAGTGGGAACTCTACGTAGAAGATTCTAGAATTGCAGAAAGAGGCTGCAATTCATTATCACCCCCTTCACTTACCTGGAAGGCTCCCCCTGCCCCTTCACTCTCTTTCCCTATGCTCCCCCCAAAACTAACAGTTCAGGTTTTTGTGGGCTTACCAGCTAAAAATGGTGGGAGGCATTAAATGGAAGCACCCAATCTGCAATTGTTTTTCTTTATAAATTGTAACAAGCTGGCTTTTATGAATGTATTAAGTCATAAGGACAATTAGAAACATAAATACTACCACGCATTATCAAGAGTGAGGAGCAGACTACTTGGTGGGTTGGTTACACATGCTGCTGTGTGCACCGGTAACATGACCGATGACTGCACTGCCACAAAAAACAGGTAGGAAGTGAGCAATGTCCTCTCAGAGAGGACAGTATCTTAAAAGAGGAAGTGAACACTAACAGCAGCACCAATTTCCTTAATTAGATGACAATTCTAAGCATTTATTCCAGTAAGTGAAAGACACTATGAAAACCTAGCTAAACTTTACACATTCCCCCCCCCCCAAGAATGAGATGAAGTACGTGTACAAGGAACATACTTTTCCAGCTTTTAGCCTCACAAATTTATTGACCAAAACTTAATTTATCTGAAGTCTTACCTTTATTTTTCCTTATGAACAATTTGTACCTCCCACTGGTTTAGAAATTTTTAATGGCTAAAAGGAGGGTATGGGGGTATGGAGAGAAGACAAATGTTTCTTAAGAATCTGAAAGTTAGCTCAAAAAAATTGACTAACACAAGGAATGGATAATCTTCCCTTTATTTAAATGACATTTTGATTCTGCACACTAGTAAAACAGTACATGCCAAGGATTCAAGTGTCTGCATTTAAAATGGACATGCATGTTGAACAAAACTGACATTACAAACATGCATGTTGAACAACCAAAAAACCGTTTAGTTAAGGCAAGTCGACACAAGAAAAACTCTTCTCTACCCTCCAATATTTCTTTCCAAATTTGAAAAGTCGTCGTCTAGTTAAACATTATTAGAACCATTCCAATGCTAGCTAAAGAAGCTGAGTGCAACAGTTGGCATTTTTCACTGCCTGAGGAATATTCCTCACAATTCCTTTGTTATTTCCTTCAACAAGTTTTACTACTTTTGACCCATACAATAGAATAGGCTGCTTATCCTCTCCTCTTCCTGGTTTTGAAGGTATAACTTAGGAGTCTCTGACAAATTTTATCAGTTATAATACAATGATAAAATGCTAAGCAACCAATTTCAAATATAGTCAATCTGCATCTAATACACCTTGGAAATGCAGTTCTCTTTCTCTACCACTAGATAGAAGTCTGATCAAGTTTAAAACTAAGCAGGGGTGGAAGATTGCATAATCATTGAAGAAAATCCAGAATACCTATATTGGCACTGTCACTAGATAAAGGATTACACCCCAGGTGAAATAAAGCATGCTTATAAGGATGCATAAAACTTCCCATCTTCAATTTATCATTAAAATCAAAGGGAGGGAAGAAGAGTGGAAAGGAAATACCCCGTTGCTTGAAGCGTGAACCAGTTTCTCCTTCTAATCCGAGCGTGTGAACGAAAGACATAGATCACAAATAGACCTGGCACTTGTGAACATCTATGTATTTTTAATTGTTCTAATACTATTTTTCTTGTTATGTAATTAATGTGCTATTATGTTTTCTGGTGTTCTAGCTTATTACTTGTCTGGCTTGCTGATGTTTGACAAGCCAAAGTAAGCTCATCTTGAAATTAAGCATGGTCTGCAGGCCATTAAGAAAATCCTATACATAACTAAGTACACAAAATGTGGATGTTTATCTGAGATAAAAGACAGAGAAAGTAAACATAAAATACGCCAATACCAACCCATGTCCTGAAGGAGCAATGAAGTATAAACAGCACTGCACTCTATTATCTGGCATCTGACGTCTGTTCACTCGAGATTCTGCATTCAGGTAGTCCTCAAATTTACTGTCAATGTAGTCAATAACTGGCTGCCAACTGCAGAGGTTACATGAATAAAAACCTGTAAGTTACATCATTTATGTAAAAAAGTCTGTCTTTGCTAAGAAACAGATGTACACTATTTCCCCATGGCTTGCCTTTCTTATCTTTTTTTTTTTTTAATTAAGAGACTTCAAGACAGCACATTTCAGTGACCAGCTCCTCAAAATACAACAGAGTTACAGAGCTCTGAAGATACAATCTGTGAGTTCACTGAAAAACCCTTTCACACACAATTACCTTCATTGTAATAGCATTAAATAGAACACTTAAGAAGAGTTGCCAAAGGAATAGCTTTACTGGTCACATCTTGTGACAGCACGGAAGCTGGTTCTGCACACTGCATGTGTGGATAAAGAGCCAAATGCTCCATGTGCTTTAAAGGGAAAAGCTGGTAGCATTTCCATCGAGTTATAAAGGTACTTTACAGCAGTTAAAGTTTTCACCTAACTGAAAAGTTCAAAAGCATTAATATTTTAACTGAAGCTCGAAGTGTGCATTTAAAAAAAAAAAGACACATGCTATTATATCTCGCACACACACGCACAACACAATTCAGAAATGTTGTGGGAGAACATATAAAGAATAAAGAATGTCTTACCAATTACTATTATCCACAGCATCTCCAAATCCTGGTGTGTCAACTATTGTAAGTAATAACTGAACACCACCCTCTTTGATTAAAACTTTTGACTGTTCAACCTGTAAAATGAATAAGGCAAGATTTAGCAATTTAGTCACCCATCTTAAACACTGGGAAAAACATTCAATGAATAATAAATAAATCTGAAAAAGAATCGCTAACTTTCCTGCTTCAGAGGGATACCGAGTCCATGTTTTGCTTATAAAATCCCAATAGTTTGATAATTTCCAGTTTTTTTAAAGAAAAAAGTGTCATAATTTGAAGTTACTGATAAAAGAACTCGTCTAAGTATATAGGATATCTTCACATTTTAACTCTTGTCAAATTAGGAAAAACCCTAAACAACAATACTAATGCCAGTATTAAAAAAAAAATTAAAATAATTGTGTTCTGAGATATCCAGACATTCTGATAAAACAGGCATTAGACTTGATGAAATTGTGAATTTTGGTCACTTCAAAGAAAATTACATTTTTCAAAACTAACCTCCCCCCAAGCACCTTAGACACTACGTTTCTAGTCCTGTTAATATATTTTTTGAAGAATACATTTATTCTTCAGCTAGTATAATGCTTGGGAAAGGAATCATAGAAAGTGACGGTTTCCTGTTACAAACAGATTGATACTGGAAGGTAATACAATCTGGCTGCAATCTGCTGAGCTAGACCTCATGTGACTGTAATGGATTGGTTCCTGTTAGCTCAGGTCACTGATGGAAACCTGGCTCAGAAGGCAACTGCATCAGTGCAAGGCGTGATGCAAGATCTGGGTGTGGGAACGCGTGCCTCCAGTTGTGACCACCCATCTGCAGCGCAGCTCAGTCAGCTCGCAGTAAACACATCAAACAGATTAAGCGTGTCATGACACACAAAATTTAGGCTAAACAGGAAGTAAACTGCTACCCCCTTCTTTCTACCAATAGCTCAGTAATTATTGATAATGCCAGCGTCAGGTGTATCTGCCTCAGAAAGTGCTGTACACCACTGTCGTATCAGTCTGATCCACAATAGTAAGAAATGACAAACTCATGTTAGTGGTTGGCTCCTTCCAATTGCTCACACATTTAATCATAGTTTTCTTCCTTGATATTAAGACAATATCTATTCAATCACTAGTGACACCGTTTTCTAGATACACATTCAAGAAACCAACCATGTGAGCCATTTATTCAGAGCCACACACAAGTTGGCAGACATCGATGCCACCTTGTTGCTCATTGCTAAACATTTCTTAAGCTTCCTGAACCCTAACCAGGGAGAGAAAAGAAAGTTATATTTAACTAGGTGAATACCTACAAGAACATTCAGTAATGAACTTTGAGAGAGCAGAAACATGGATAATAAATCCTATCTGGATGGTGTCTTGACCAGCTCAAGATTTGCAAGATCCTATCAATGCTGCTTAAGCGCTTGCACATCCCTAGTTATAAAGGCAAAACAGACTCTCTCACCGCCACACCTAACGTTGTTGCAAACACTTTGCAAATCACTGGTTACATGATGCAATGTCAATCTACAAGATAAATTAATACTCTGCAGAAAGTCAAACAAAATCTCTCTTGCACAAGCAAAACACTGATTCTAATTCAGAAAAGAATATACAGAAACACAGAAAACAGTAACTAACTGCAAAGAAAGCTACATATTTAACCTTGGAGTAGTCACGATGCTACTTTTATCTACTCACCAGTAGGGATCCTGTCTGAGCCAGATCAACCCCTCTCACTGCTAGGTCTCAAAAAATCAACTCAGCTGCACTATGGCTGTCTACAGCATGCAATAATCATGACCTGGTTCCTCACTCAACAAAAAAAACCAAAAAAATATTGGTAAGGCAGCTTCATAAAACAAAAGCCCCCTACACTGGGCTACCTGGATGCTAGTCACAGAAGAACTCAGGTTGGAGTAGACTTCACACCCCCCCAGATCCATCTCCTACTTGAGCAAGCCTTACTGCAAGGGTAGGAAGGTTTAAAATAAAGAAATAAAAAAACCCAGACCAGCCTAAGACACCACCAAGTTACCCTTTCATTAACTGTACAACTCCTATCCTTTCAAAAGTGTCCAGTCCAAAGCCGTGAGAACCATGAGGAATACATGCAGTGGTTTAAAAACTTATGTTTTAATTGTGGTGCATGTATCTTTCCCTCCTCAAGAGTTCTATGGAGAAATTTTATTGCACACAATCCATGCCAGAACTCTCAAGAGAGTAATCCCCAGCCACACAGTCAACTCAGCCAAGAGTTTACTACTCACAAGCTTTAGCACACAGGAGATTAACTTTTGATTCCTCGCATTCTTTTTGCTATCTTGCACATAGTAACCACAGAGTGCTCCTATAACCAAGCTCTCTGCAAGTATAAGAAACCCCTAACACTTTCAGAATACTAGAGATGATAATGTTAAGAGCTGTACTCTTGCCAAGTGCTACAAGGTATCAGCTTTATTCTCCAGCACAAAAGTTCCCAGCAAGAACCATTAAATTATTAAGCACTCACAGTGGAATGCTTTTACAAAAGAAGCAATTAATAAAACATTATCTCGAACGTGTGTTTATAACAAAGGAAAAGGAAGGTCACAAGATCCTCAGAAATGCCACGCCAAACATTTTTTCCCGATTCTGTATGCTTATAAAATGTCAGCGTGGCTGAATTTGTGAAGTCACCTTCTGACAAATGGCCTGCAATAACTGAATCTCTACAGACTGTGCTAATACCTTACTGTGTGGTGAGGATTTATTCTTACTTTTTATAATTTCACATAGGTATCTTGCTATCAGAGCAGGGTTTTCAAAACCCTACAGAACAAGAAACATCAGTTCATCAAATTAGATGTCCTGTGCTCGTGTTGGGGACAATCAGACCATATCTGCCACATATTGTAAGCAGCAGAGACTGCTGGTAAGAGACAGTAAGTGAAGGACCTGACATAAAGCCTCTGTAAAGCTGCATTTTTCTAACCAAAATGGATGTGTCCATACATGGTCAAAGGCACAGAAAGCAGCAACATCTGGAAAAGATCCAGAAAAATCACTGTAAACTAGTGTCATTCATAGTTAAGCATCCAACTGCATCCTAACATCTGATTTACAAGTATTCCCAAGGGATTCATGGAAAACATTAGTTCAAGTCTTGGAATTTAGGACTTTTTATTAAAAGTCTCCTCCAAACAGCCATTTTCCCATGCACTCCAGTCAACTGGGTCACTCGGGTCTCCCTTGGCAGTTACTACGCAGCATTCATGACTTGATGCTTGTTACAGCTTGACTACTTTTAATGGATTGAACAAGCCTTTACCATATGCCACTTAAGATAGTCAAATAATGATCACAGAAAACATATTTCATATGCCATCAAATCTGAAGAAGTTTCCTTTGAATTCATCTGACATCAAGTGGCTTACTATTAACTGGTTTTCTGTGTTTTCCTTTAAATTAATACAAACGACCTGCCTCACAAAACAACTTCAAACTGCAATTGTTTTCAAGCCCAAACCACAGTTTGCATGTATCTATGTGAGACTGTCTTACACGATTCCTGATCAGTAAGTTATTCCCACCATATAAGAGCAGACTGTTATTACCACCAAGATTTTAGGATGCTCTGGTGGTCTGTCTCATCTCTGCCCTACAAAACTCTTGACGCCCTCAACTTAGAACTATGTTTACACTGGCAAAGAGTACAAACCCCATGGATCCAAATAGCAGCTCCCACTGTTAATTCTTTAATATTTGAATGGAATCACCTCCACATCATACACATAGTTGCTAGCACACATAATTTTCAAGGTTGTAGGGGGAAATAATTTTATCCTCACTTAGACATTGACACTGAAATAAGCCAGTTTCAGTTTCCTTTTTAAAATGTTATGCTTACTGATTCTTCATTCATCACAACAAGTAACTGAAAGCAAAGTAGTGTCGCACTAAGAGCATACTCAAAAAAATTGCTCCTTAGATAAAGTAAGCAATAGTTTCTATGGGGGAAGGTGGTCTTTAAATATATTTTATTCCAATCATATTATTTGTTAAGTCATGATAGACCCCAATTCACTAATGAAAATAGTTTTGGCTAGCTCTAGGCCACCCTCAGGCTTTAGCCCACCCAGTGGAAATAGGAAAAAATGCAATAGCTTTCCAGCCAGGCTCTGCTCAAGCCCCTCCCCTCCCTCCCCCCCTCAGCTTTAGATGCCTAAAAAAAAATAAAAAATAAAAATTTAAGTGAAGCTTCCTGAGAAGTATGGGTTTTCTTCTTCAACCAGTAAGTTAATAAAAATCAAACCATTTCTGAAGAACTCAAAAGGTCAGGGTGAACAGATCATCTAATCTCGCCACCTAACAGATGAAAGTACTTAACTCGGATTCCAGAAGCTCCACACAGAGAGTCTTAGCTTAATTTTTCTTACACTGGTCCACCTTTAGCCAGGGTGGGACTGAGTTATTGGAAAGATGTCTTGTTATTTTTTTTGGTTAGTTTGTGTGTAAATCTTTCCTACGATTTTCTCCAATTTAAAAAAAAAAATCTTTCAACAACAGAAAATTCAACACACTGTTAAGTTCTTTAAACTGTAATTCAGTAAACATAACCTGAATTGGTTTAGTTTCTGCTAAACCAATGAGTAACCAGCAGTAATGGAGTCACACTACGCCTCTTTTCCGTTAAAAAAGAAGTCACCCTTCTACCTACTTTTCCAACAGTCACTTATTATTTCATTAATAAGTATATCGTACCAGAGCTTAACTATTTACACATCTTTTCCATCCCACTTAACATCTACTTGAAGCAGGTACAGAAATTCAACCCTTCTAATTCAAATAATGGTCTAATGCCCCTGCTAACAAGCTTTTAAGTCCATTTTCTCAGTCGCTATGGTTTTACATTAAACCGATAACATAGCCTAATAGACATGATCAAAGTTTAGAAAAAAAATAAGATATTGTTAATCAGACTCAGGATGTTCAAAAGATTTCTTCCAAATTAAAAAATTAATATTCTGTAACAAATGCATTTGGTATTAGCATTCAAGACTTTGCTTGCCAGTTAGCTCAACATCAATGTCATTTAACCTCCTTAGTATCAGCATAACTAACTTAGTCCTGGCCCTCCGGTCATTATTCAGTGTTCTGAGATTGGATTAAAAGAAGTCTTACCCAAAACTTAAAAAAAAAAAACCAAACCAAAAAACCCGCAAAACAGTAAGGTCAGTAGATCATAGCACTGGAGCAGTTATTCAATTCCATTGAACAAAAAACCCATTAAATTTTACAGCTTCTGTTTAGCACCTTGCGTACCCTCCTAACTCAATGCAAGGTTTAATCACTTTATGACAACCCTGTAATTGCAGTCACTTCAGCCACAGCTGAGGTGGTCTGAGACTGTCATATTTTGCAGCTGGAGGAACTCTGCTGGACAACAGTAACAATGGTGAGCACCCCTGGTCCTCATCTGTACCAAGTTAGATTACCACAATCTGTCTTCACAAAAATCCTAAGCAAGTGTCTGACAAGCATCAAGAGAGATGAATGGAGCTCACGCATCCTTATTCAGCTGCACAGCCGTGGAGGCAGAAAACACCCCACTGAAACATAATGATTTCCTAGACTACCCACAACATTATTTAATTATTTCTCGGTTTGGGGTTCTGTTTGGTTTTTTTTAATAACCTTTTTATAATACAGAAAGCACGCTCCTTTTCTTGGGAGAAAAGATAATTGGTTAGTAGCAAATTAGTATGCAAAACAAATGGATCAAGTTCAGTTTTTCAGTCTGACCAAACATTTCGTTTCTTGTGCTTGCAGGAACATCTCTTTTGCCTATATAAGTATAGTGTTTAAAGTCTGCCAGGTTCACCCTAGTCCCAGATATGTTTCAGAATTACAACTTACAATAAGGGGGTAAAAAAAAAAAGGTACCACAAAGTATACAAGTTGAAGAAGATTGTTGGATACTTTTACACATTAGGTCCTTGCATTTTTGTTAAATCCTTTAATACACATTTTTTAACAGCCTGTCATACAGGGTTTAGTGCACATCTATATATTTCTACAGATATCCTCAATATTTTAATTGATAATAAAACATTCCATTTCTGAACAGGACTGCACACAAGGTACTTCATATCAGGGCTCTCTCACTTCAACAGGCTACAAGCTTCATAACCCGGAAGTTTTGTGTAGCTAAGGTATACTGAAAAACACACTGAATATTTCTTAATGGTTCACATCCTGGCTAAACTTCTTTGAAATACAGGTGCTTATGTGACAAAAGTATCCCCTTATGCTCCTAAATTGCAAGTTACATAGTTCAAGTTGCAGGTTTTTCACCCAGACATACCTGTACAGTCTTTTTAATTCTGTGTGAAGGACCTGGATACTCTGAGGAATACAATTCTGTTAAGAATAATGAGTTGATTAATGTTGATTTTCCCAGTCCAGATTCACCTAGAAGAAAACAGAACAGTTTCGGTAAAACCAGGAGTATCATACTGAGTATAAACATTTACATCTACATTTCAAATACTCTTGAAATGTACTACCTGAAAACATGTGCTCCACTCTAAGGCTTTAAGAATCTATCACCTTTTCTAATTTCAAGGAAAACCTTGCAAATCCAACTGTCACTGCTGGAGTCTTTAGACATTCATGTTTCTGATCACATTAAGTACTGAACACATGCATTTAAATAGCACTTCTCCATCGCTCCCATTACAACACACAAAGATGATACTGTCTCACATTAAAGTTTATAAACAAGCTACCTTCCTGGTACTACTTCTTCCTATCATGGCACCAAAGCAGACTAAGCAATCTCCTGTATTTCAAGTATTATTTGAGGGTCTTATTGTCAGAGGAGGGGGGAGAAGAAAAACAAACAAAAAAAGAGAGATTAAGATTATTTTGGTCTAACTCCTAAAGCCACAAAAGCTAAAAAGAAGTTCCAGAACTATGTGGTTTGCCTGGGAATTTTGTAGTTGTTGGGGCGGGGAAGGGGGATTGCATTTTGTTTGTTTGCTTTTTGGTAATTTGTTCATGAGCAACAGTAAATCAGCCTTGCTAAAGAATCTGGAGACACTACTGCCATGACAAACCAAAGCAAATACAGTTACAATTCCTACAGCAAAAATTATCCCCCATTTACAGCTCTACAGAGACAGGAGCAAGAACTTCAGGTGAACTACTTACCATAGTATTTAAAAAGTCAAGTCTCCGGCTTAGTTTTCTATTGTAAAGAAATAACTTCAACACGACAATTCACACTGGCATAAGAACTAACGAAAAAAGTATACAAGAGTGACACTTTCTGTTTAAGTTTTTGTATGCAGTGCTGTTAGCATGTTGACCTAAACGGAAACAGTCACACTGAAATTTGCTCTTAAGCTAACGAATTTGGGTGCAAAGTACTGGTAATATACTTTCACTGAGGGGGAAGAATGAGCTGCACTGCCTGCATACTTTGAAAAGAAAAAATCTAACCTGCCAAACCTCCCCATCCCCAAATACTGGGTGATTTAAAGACAAAACTCAGAAAGCTTCACAATTTGTCTTAAGATACACGTCCTGGGTTAATGCAAATAATCAAGAGTTACAAAACAGAAAGTAGTTATGAACCTCAGCTGACAAGACCTTGTCTCCGCTGTAATAGCCATCTCCGTTTCATACACAAGCTAGCTTATACACATCAGCCATCTCCGTTACAACGGTGTAGCTCAAAGCCTCTGCAGCACCGAACACAGCAATCTGATTAGCTATACTGTAAACAGATTAGCTGCTGATGAAATGCTGCAACCAGAGCTCCTGCAGGCTGGCTGGCTCCCTACCTTATTAGTAGTGGCTGTTCTTCAAACCCCATCCTGTGCGACAGATGAGCTAAGCCATGCTGCAGGGAGGCTCTGGCTATGGCCAGGAAGATGGGCTGCATCAGCCAAGGAACCAAGGACATGCTCATGTCATAACCTCAAGACAGCAGTGCTGGGAACAACTAACCTCAACACAACAGCTATATGCAAGCAAGGAGAGACAGGTTTGCTGACAAGCATTTCATTACTACCACTGCAAATTTTGCCTTTTTCTGTGATCAGATGCAATAGACATTTCAGAACTATGTGGTAAATACAATGCCTAAAAGTGTCTGGTTGTAAGGGACACACATCATCTACTCTGCAGCACAAGATCTTTAGGGCAGGGTCAGCTGCAGCTGAGAGACTTCCCCACCCAGCCTGCAATAGAAAGAAGCTTCTGAAAAGCACAGCTTTCCAAACTCACAGATGCAGCCTGTTTGAAGCTTAAACTTCTCCATCTCACAACTCTGCTCAAGACGCACATATCATTCCAGTTAAACTGCTAAGTTTTTCATCCACCCTACTGAACCTCTCAAGAGGAGGGCTCCGATTTCGCAATGTACAATTCATATCCTTTCAACAAACATTGCTTTTTTAGTCGATCACTATCTTGCAAAAGGCTCTCTATTGCACTATTGAAGTAAATTTGTGCATCAGATTCTACTTCATTATACAAACAGGGCTGCCCTTTCTTCTCCCTTCTATTAGGGCTATTGCTTGTCTTACCATGCTACAGAATTTGAAGTGGAAAATGCTCAGAACAACCACTTCTCCTGAAAAATCACAGCACTTGTCAAGTTGCCATTGAAATTGAACATATGGAAATAAGATTTTCAGGTTTGAAAGAATGTGATGGAAAACCAGCAGCTTGCCCTAGATGGTTCCTGCAGCTGTGGCACTCCATACCAAGTGGTTCCTGAACTGCTAAAGCATTACGCCCTGATAGATTTCACGTTTGTTTTCCCCCTCCCAGTAGCAAGGATGGGAAGGCAGTTTTGAGCTGGAATTAGTGAAGACAATTTATTTTAGTGAAAAAGATATTTATGCACCACCTTGTTCCCACAAGCATCCATCATCCTTGATACCCATACCCATGCTAACTTTAATCAGCCAGTGCCGATTGTAACAGTTTAAACTGCTTAACTGCTAGCAGTATTACATGTGTTTGCATTAATACACCAACCCTGGTTGCAGTTGCGCTTTAGACCACATAACAGCCAACACTTACAATCATAGTAAAAGGCTGTAATATCAAATAAAACAACTATACTGAAGCAGTAGGTAAAAAACCATAACTGCAACACTGAATATTGTACTATGGGGAGTCATGCTGCTTCCACTAATCAAACAGGAATTTCTCTGCTGACTATAGGGGAAGCAGAATCAGAGAAACCAAATGTATTCAAACAATTCTAGCAGCCTTTTTGGACACATTAAAATATTCTGATCTTAGCTAGAAATATGGTAAGGAAAAAAATAATCTACAAACAAAACCTTCTTTTCTTCTTATGTAGAACCTTGCTCAACCCAAATTCACTTGAAAGGATTCCCTACTGGAAAGGCTGGGAATGCAGCTTCCAAGGATGCAACGGGCTATGAATACAACAAACAAAACACCAGGGAACAGGGAAAACAAGTGGAATTTACTTTGCCTTAATATGGGGGGGGGTGGGGGGGGTAGAATGCAAAAAAGTGCATCCCAAATGAAATGCATCTTCCCTGTCTCAGTAAGCATTTCTGATGAGATTTTGCCCTTTCACCATTATATGAAGTGGCATAAGGACGCAATGTAATAGAATCATTTCAGCAGTAATAACGTCCAATCACTCAATGCATTATGATGTAGTTTGATCTAGCTGCCTAATTTAGAGCAAGTGATTTTTAGAAATATCCTATGTCTTTGTTTTCAGCATGAAATGTTTTGTTGCAAAAAGAAAGAAAAAAAAAATAAAAAACTTTGATATTGCAGGGTAATCCTGAATCCAAGAGTTTAATTATTTTTGGTATCCAGCTACTGCTTTTACCTTGCCCTCACCCTCCCGCTAAATGTTTCATACATACTTCAAGTTCTTCTGAACAAATACACAGTTCTTTTTCTTCATTGTTTTGTGTCTCCTGTTTATCGATAAATTAGTATTTAAAAAATTCCACGTTTTTCTGAAGTTATTTTTCATTCAAATACACATTCAAATACATGGAGCTGGCCACTCTTTTTGGTAAAAATAAGCATATACTTCTACTAACATACTCCTGTGGGCCTTGCAAAGGGCAATCTTTTGTCAGCCCTTTACAGGACTAGCAAAAGTTCCAACTCTTCTCAAGTCTATCTAAATGTCTGTACAAATCTTGGAGCTTTTCTTATACACTTGGATTAACAATGACCTGTCAACAATTAGCCTCTTTATGTAGATGGCCCATGACATGCAATTTAAATTCAACCTTGGATAGCAAAATTTCTTCTTCTGTGAACAAAACACTGATCGGGTACTTTCCTTTTTCTCTACACAGATGAGACTATCTGTAACATGAGAAGGGAGACAAAAAAGCCTACCCCAAATACATTCAGGTTTTTCTTTTATATCTCAAACACATTTCGGGGTAGGGGTGTGTGTGTCAGTGACACCACCAGCAACCACTGAAATGATTTGCAAAGCTTCGTTTATAGTCTCCAGAATAATATTAAAGCACATAAGTACGGAGAATTAACAATTAAAAAACTGGAACAATTAAGTGCAATCCATGGGAATGGGGGGAAAGCAATGCTGAAGAGATAAAATAATTAACTTGGGTGGCTCTCAACTGAACTAGATAAATCTTTCACCTTCATTTCCAAATCACTCCCTGTAAATGAATCAGAAATCCTAATCTGTGATAACCTGTTAGAGAATCTACCGACAGCTAAATTGCAAGTGTTCAATATGTGTTTTTTTCTAGTTCAACTTCTATCCATCAGATCTTTTGTTGACTTTATTACTACAAAGAAACTTAAACTGCAAGAATCTCCTCCCTATGATAACAGAAGTGAATTGTTATCCTTAAGTCTTAATGATGATTTTTTTCACCGTTTGTTGTTGTGGCATGTTGAGAATGTGGCATATTTCCAATCTCCTCCAACTTTTCAGCCTCCACCATTCTTAGTCGAATAGCTACAACAAGAAATGGACAAGCAGCCCAGCCCAACCCAGCTTCCCAGCTTTATATCTAACTCCTGTTGGAGACTGATATTTTCTCATATTGCATCTCCTGACATCTTCTAGCTACCATATCACTCTGAAAATCCAGGATCAGTTTTCTGCTGTGATCTCCTAGTATTTTTTGGATCTTGTTTTCTAAAAATCAACACCCTGAACTTAAAGGCATGACTTGCATTCTTAGATTTATGATTCCATGTGAGAGTTCATGAAATGCATCAAGTGATCAAGATCACTAGCCAATACTGAACATTTTCAGTATGCTCTCTGCATGTCTTAGTTTCCTACCTTTTCATTAAGTAAGAAAGAAATTACTCCTGCAGAAATCACCAGAAGTTTTTCTATTCTTCACTAACAATTACTTGGCTATCTACCAGTCAAACAGTATTTCATGCTCATGCCCTGTGACAGTCAACTGCACCACTGGGAATGTGACCACATGTGCCATCTGTACTTAGGAATTTCAAGTTGCTTTCCCAAGCTCCAGGTGGGACTACGAGACTGCCCAGGAGCCACCCACTTGCAAGAAAAATACTTTTGGTGATAACAGCATTGTAAACTGAGACTTCAGTCAAATTGCTCAAAGAACTATGCTTCATGTATTGTCACCAAGAAGATGACCCAGTCTCCGTCACTGTGTCTGTTCAATGAGAATGGTAGGAAACGCAGATTCAGAAGGTGCGCTTTAACTGCTAACAGCTCTGGTGGGTGAGAGATGGTAACTCATCCTAGTAGGGCTTGTAGCTTATTAGAGACAAGCCACCAACACCCAATGTCCCAGGGTAAATGAGTTTTCTACAAACTGCACATTTTTTTTCAAAGTTTACGCTGCATTCTAAATAGAAGTCTGTATTTAGAGTTACTTGATATAAACAGCCAAACACAAGCTGCAGATGCTTTACTACTTCATCAGAATGAAGATATCCAACAATATATTTCTTCTACAATGTGAGGGCACAGATTTTTAGTGCATCAGATAGACCCAAAGAGTTATTATAAAGGGATCAAATGCAACAGAAAAGTGTTGTACTTCTCCACAACTTACATATACGGTATGTTTACATCAAAGCATACTTTATTTTTAGCAGATGAGCCAGTTTCTTCATGTATTTTTTTCAGTTGTATAAATTGTAATTATTGTGACAGTTTTTCCTTAAAATATAATCCCATCAGTTTGACGCTGGTGACTCAGAGAGGGGTAGAAAGCCTCTCAGAAGACATAAAAAATACTGCATTTCATCTTCTTTCATCCTTGTACAATTCACAGTTTATGGGCGTGACAGCACCTGCAGCTTTATGCAAATGTGCAATGGCTTTGATGGCACTGTCACACACAGTTTTTTGCTTTTATACAGAAAGGAAGCTCCATGAATAATCAAAGAGCCTGAAATACACCAAATGGTATGACGGAACCATCCTCTCGCTGAGGGGGAACGATGCTCTGCCATGTCATTATAGATGACCACAAAAATGGAGACTACAAGATGCTTTTAATTTTAAGTCTGATTTTAGAAGCTTTCGTAAAGGCTAGTTCCTGTCTTCAGCACTCTACAAAATCCAAACCGCCATTTCGATAAACATACAAGAACATCCAAATGAAACCCAACAGGAGGAGGGGTGGGAGCAGCATGGTGCTACTCCGCTGCTCACATATCTACAAGTTCCACATAGGACAGTGTCATGCAAAATCTTGCAAAACGTTCAACTTTGTATTTTACAGACATTTATAAAGGAAAGAAAGCCAAAGCTCCACCATTTCACAACCTGAATTTGGAGCATAAATTATGGAAGTAACATCTGTTAGAACCACAAAGCTGATCTTAGCAAGACAGAATAACAGGGAAGTCTACCAGCGATAAATTCACTTTTGTCTATCAGCAACCGCATCAACAGCAACAGAATTTCAGCATTCAGGATACAATAACACAACTTATTCAACTTTCTTAGAGCAAAATTTAAATTTTAAGTGCAATAACTGAAGACAGACTCTTGGCATATGGTTCTTGTCACAGATGCCATTTGAATAATTCAGAAGAGCCATTAAAAGCAAGGAAGAGTAGTACTTCAGAAGAATATTGTAACAGATTCTAGATGGCATTTTTCAAGTACTATTATTTCCCCTCAAAGCAAAAGCAGTTCCAGCTTTCTACAACTGACAGAATAAATGGCCATGAAACAATGGCTTAACTTCACAGGTGAGATTATGGCTGCTGCCAAAAGAAATGGTCCCCTACTCCCAACTCACCACTTGCACTAGAATTCATAATCCAGCACAGTGAGGCAAAAAGCAATCCAGTAAACCAGGGTAGCAGGGGCTTGAGGATGGGAAAATGAGGGGAAAAAAGGCACCAGAGGAGGTAAGTCAAATCTACAGGTTTCCAAAAAGAGGGGAGGGTAAATGTAAAAATTTTTACTTAAAACTAGACCTCTTCTCTGCAACAAAACAATCACCACCAATTCACAAGTAAAAAATTTGTGGCACTTCATGAAGAAAGTCACATTTGCTTTAATTACTTATATAGGCTTTCCTCCTGAGAAATAGCAGGTCTGCAAAGTAGCCATTTAAAATATATGTTCCTTAATTAATCATGAGGCAAAGGAAGCAAGTTTTCAGTATTTAAAAAAAAGTTCTAGTCTAGTAAAACCAAGGAACTGAAATCAAAAGTCTCTCTTCGTTTTTAGTTTTTCAGCATGACTGCAGATGAAAAAAAACACCCCACAACATTAGTCCACCCATATCTAGTACCAACAACAGCTTAAGTGCGACAACCTGGGCTTCAGCATCCAAGCTTGCATGGAATTACAGATACACAATTAGCAGCTGCAGCCCAGGCTTGCCAAAGTTATACTAGTTAAAAGAAAACTCCTGTGTCTGATCAAGCTGTAGTCATACCGCAATGCAGTTTCCGAGACGTTACAAGCAACAAGAAGTTGTCAAAACTGACCTACATGGAAAATCTGAATGCACAAGCTATCTGTGAAGTAACCTGGTTAAGGGATTCAACTAGAAATGACAGAAGCTGCAGAGCTCCAGCACAACAAATCTTCTATGATTAAACCCCATAACCAGCATATGCCTTGAGTTTTCACAGGCTTTGACAAAGCCAAAATAAAAAGCTCTCACAAGAAAAGAAAAAACCCACATTGCTTCAAAATGAAAGAAAGAGGAACAAAAACAGTTGTGAAGATGCTAAAGGAAGGTGCTCTCTTTAAGCCTAAAAAAGCATACATCTGAGACCACCGCTCCTTGGTCTGGAAGAATTATCTGTCTAGAGAAAGCTGCTGAGCTGGACTTGCTCTCTGGAGACATACGCAATGACAAATAAATTGATTAAATTCCCCAATTATATGAATAAAAAAAAAACAGAAAAAGATAAAGATGATAGGAACGTGCAAATTGTCATCTATACAACCTATACATCACTATTGACGACTAATTGTACAGCATTTCCACAACACAATTTCTAACATTTACTGGCTCAAGAATGAAAGGTACATTAATCAACAGATCACAGATTAATTAGTCACAGCAGGATCTTTCATTACTTGAGCAGAAATAAAACCCACACAGCTATCTACATGCTGATGAGAAAATAACAAAAGTGTGGCTGGATTAACTGTAAAACTAAAATACTTGACACACATACAGGGTTCAGCACCTTAAAGACAGTATAGCTTGCATTACTCACATTTTACTTAAGTATTACAGATCAACTCAAGCAAAAGGAGATGAAGGTGAGGCACTTTAGGCAGGATGTTACTCAAAAAAACCACCCAACAATATACATCTGAGGCATGAATATCCCAGAAAAATTCAAAAGGACAAAAAGGAAAATTATTTTTATTTACATGGAAACTATTGTCTCTACATAACTGTACAAAGAGCACCTAGATTGACTTACTCAATACTGCATCAGTTCTTCCCTTGAAAATTTACACATGAACACAGTAAAACCTACTGGAAGTAAGTGTTGAGCACTCTCAAAATATGCCAGGTGGGACATTCTGCTATTAAACCAGCCCATAAAAAAAAAAATCTGTCAGAGGACTGAATTTAGAAGATTCCTAGTGCCATTCCAAATTCCTTTCAACATCTTATACCTTGTCTCTTGATGCCTTCTCTCCTTAATGTCTTTGGAAGCACTTGTTATTGCAGGCAGCACAAAGGAAACTATGTTAGGACAAGACACTTAACTGGCACAAGCAGCAAAATAAAGTTTAGATAGCTTGACAGAATTCTGCAAGTTTACCCCGGTGATGTTATTTTGGGGCAATAAGGAATGAACAGCTAGGGGAACATCATTTGCAAGTTAGGATAATTTTGCTTTTTTAATATTTGGTCTAGTGTTATTCAAGAAGCAAAAGGATCTGAGAGATGTGCTCTGCTGGATATGCTGCTGCCACTTCTAAGTAACCATGGCAAAATACACAAATTTGATAACTCATTTACTTGGGGGTGGGTTACATGTTTTTGTTACCATAAGACAGCTTCCACTGTAGTCATAAAAATGGCTGTTTTATCTCTAACAAAGGCTGAGATAGGTTGGAATAAGCTTGTGTTGTCAAGACTATACCCTTTTTAATATGTTGAGAAAACTGTTTTGCTTAAGCGCTAAGCCATTGCTGCCACCACTATTTAGTCTTCTAATAATTACTTAGAGGAAAACTGAGCTGCTTTGATAGCCAACAACAGAAGTATATATTTACAAAGCTGAAAGGAAAATGGATAGGTCTGATAAGGTGATATCCTAAGGTGATCACCTGTTTAGTGAACTTGCTATGTTTTGCAGCGGATGAGCATGAAGGACAGACGCGAGAGGTGGATCTGGACTCCTAGAATTCCTGCCAGCTAGGGAGGACACAGCCCAGAGCCAAGGACGTAGAATCGGGTAAGTCACAGGCTTGTCCTTTACAGAAGGTGAGGATGATATACAGTGAGTTTAGGCAAAAGAAATACAAAACATAGTTCTTAAAGTATTTTCTTACATAAATTCTTAAATCATTCAGTCAAATGCAATGAAAAGAAAAATACTAACTTAGTAAGTTAGTGAAAATCTGACATCCTCTCTAGTCTCTCAACATTGCTGAGTGGTCAGCTATTGGTTTCTGCGATGCCTGGCACTGATGTGGGAGAAAAGTGATTAATAAATACTTGCCAATAGCCAGTTTCCTCTAAATTAGCAATTCTGTATAGAATCATAGAATGGTTCAGGTTAGAAGGGATGTTAAAGATCATCTAGTTCTAATCCCCCTGCCATGCGCCTTCCACTAGACCAGGCTGCTCAAATCATAGAATCATAGAATGGTTAGAGTTGGAAGGGACCTGAAAGATCATCTAGTTCCAACCCCCTGCCATGGGCAGGGACACCTCCCACTAGAGCAGGCTGCTCAAAGCCTCATCCAGCCTGGCCTGGAACACTTCCAGGGATGGGGCATCCACAGCTTCTCTGGGCAACCTGTTCCAGTGCCTCACCACCCTCACAAGTAAAGAATTTCGTCCTAATATCTAATCTAAATCTACCCTCTTCCAGTTTAAAACCTTTACTCCTCATCCTATTCCTCCACTCCCTGATAAATTAAATAAACAAAAAATAAATATTCCACATTTTTGTCAGCAGTGTGTGCCTCCAAGACCTAAAAAATTAAGAAATCTTGCAATTTCTCCCTCACTACAGTGTGATGGTATACCTTTAAATTAGCCTTTTTTAATACTAAATATTACAAAATCTCACCTCATCTCCTATTTCAGTATTTGTGCTACTCTAAGGGTCTGAGTTTCACCGTGGATTTTAAAGGTACTTGCTTTTGTAGGACTAGCAGCACATAAAATATTCCAGTAATTTCTACATTCTGTAAATTAGAATATGAGGATACCACCTCTGCAGCACCATGGATTTTTGTTTTATCTGAACTTCAAAAATATGAATTTAAAAAGTGTCATGTTACTCTCCCACAGCAAAAAGCTTCCCACTCCTCATGTGCCATGTTTAAGAATTTGCTTGAGTAATCGTCAGATTCCTATTCAAGTTTGTTGATGAAAGTGGTGTATCATATACTTGTTCATACTGAAACAGTAATTCTACTAAGGAGACTTTAAAAAAAAAATAAGAAAAGCTTCAGTGATGCATGGAAGTCCAAATAAAATACATATGATTAACATGTAGTTATTTATTTACAGTTTAAGATACGTGAAAGCTCCCCGTTTAATAAAAACGTGGGAAGTCATTTGAAAATACATACAAATAAGACTTCCACACCCCACAAATAATTTTGTTTGAAACACAGATCCTAAACAACTGATTTAAAGCCAAGACTGTACGTATGCTAAACGATGTGTCATTTACAAAACCTTCAGTGTGCTTTTTAAAATGAGGAACAAAGACTTGCCTTCATCCTACACCACACTGGGCAGCTGCAACAACCAGTGTTTCAGAAAAGTGTTAACTCAAAACCATATTGCCAAAGTGTAGAGTTATACACCCATTAACTTCAGCTGAGCAGTGCTATATGTTGTGCTCTTCCTCTGAGCTCTCAAAAATTTCAGACACATATAGATCCACAAAATACAATTTTTAAACACTTACCCAAGATTATTTTTCAATCACATCCTACAAGACTGACTTGTGCATAGCTTCATTTAGTATTTTTAGTATGAAGGTATCCACAGGATAAGCTGCTCTTCCAACTATAGAAGTCTTAAAATTCTTCACAGAAAAATAATCTCAGACGTAAATGTAGATCCTTCATTACAACCACCTCAGTATAGTCTGTAATTTCAATGCTGAATATTTTTAGCCAAAAGCAAGCGTTATTTCAATGCAACCAAGGCTCATTTTGACAAGTTTCTGAAACAAATGCCTAGTCACTGTCATATCAACCAGTACTGCTACCAAAAAAAATAAAATACCAGCCTCCATGCCACCCCTTCTTTGTGCTGACACAAGATTTTTCTTTTGCCATGTTGCAAATGAACTGAAGACTAACCTTCCTTGCAGCTCCCAGAGAACTATCCAGCTGGATTCACATACTAATCCAATTTGGGCCAAGTGCTATTAGTTCTTCCAGCAACAGCACAGACTTAGGCCAGGTTAAAATCTGAACTTCAGCCTAGAGGAACAGCTGCTATTGTTGGATCACAGTTTTTCCTAATTAAACCAGAATGACACTTCATAAATGTCACTGAGATGAGGCCTGTATGTCTCTTCAAGCACTTAAAAATGATGACAAATCATTTCTGTACTCTTAATTACACAACTAACACCCTCTACATCAACGAAACTTTCCCATCCGAGCATCTTCAAAAGGTTGTCAACTATATTAAGAAACAGCATGAAAAGGGAATTCCAGAATCTGTAAAAAAAGACGACTCAGTATAAAAAAACACCCACCCCAAAAATAACCTCTACAGAAAAACGAGTTGAAAAGAGGCTGACCACATATGGAATGCACAGTTTAATTTTTTCCCCTTCACTTTGTTCTGTTTTTCATTAAGCAAAAAAACCCTTAAAAGTTTTGGGGGTTGTTTTTTTGTTTTGTTTTTTTTTTTTCCCCCAATGAAAAGTGCTCATCTCATTTTCCTAAAAGTCACCATAACCTGGTTTGGGAAAAGAAGCTGGCAAGCGCACAATACTGAAAGGAAAATACTAACTAAAATGTTACAGTTTTTAAAGATGCACAATTACTAAAGAGATAGAAAAAAAATGAGAAAAACACAAACCTTGAAATAAACGAGTCTAATAGTGACTTCAGTGCCACATTAAAAAAAAGTGGTCTTCTGTACAGTGTTTTATCCATTAACATCCGTGACGCTAGTCGTCCTTGCCATGTTCCGATGGGAAACCTCTCAAAGGAACCAGCAATCTTGGAGACAGCAGCTCTAGTTATTTTCCAGTGGTAACTTTATGCTGGTCACCTTACAGATCTACCAATATTAACATGATCAAAGGAGGACTAGAAAAGGACAGTTTGCCACATCAGATTGGTTGGTGGAAAAAGAGCCATGCCAAAGAAATCCACTGGTATCAATATAAAAAAAAAAAGCAGTCAGATGAGGTAAAGACCTACAAAGCAGAGTCATGGTTAAGGCAGCGACTGCCAAGGAATTTGCATTGATTCTAATATTTTTGAAAAGGAAGATGCAAGTCTGGATTCTTCTGAGCTGTTTCCAAGTGCTATGGCTAAAATAGGTCATTGTGTGGTACAACATCCTTGTAAAAAGGAGGGGGAACTTTTACAGTTTCAATAACGTCAGTTATTGTTCAAACTTATTATGATTAAAAAAACATGGCAAGTTTTTTACTTGAATATCCAGAGTGTTATCGGGAACTCAGTTCTCAAAAGCAAAGGCAAGCCAACAGCCAACTCAAGTTCACAAAAATGAAGGCCTAAATGAAGCAGCCTAAAAGATAGGGAATGAAAAGGAAGAAGCCACCAGATTTAGTGGTTATGTTGCACCATAAGGTGTCTCAAACATCAATACTCATCAGAAGGTAACCCAACATGTGAGCACACAGCAGAATCAATAGAAAACCTGGGGGTAGGATGAGGGGAACTGTGAGAAGAGAAAGCTGGCAAGTTGTCAAAAAGTACAAGGAATTTTGAATAAAATTGAAAAATAAGCTGCTATCTATGTCTGAAAACAATACCTATATGCAAGCAGCCCCTATTTATGCTGCTTCTGAACAAAACATCTCAACAGTGAACCACTTAAGCTACGCAGACTAGTCGGAGAGAAAACAAGGACAAGAGTCCTAAATGGAACATCATACCAGGAGAGCAGCACTAAATACCCCAGCATCCAATTATGCCTGAGTGAAACAGTCCTACAGCAAAATCAATCAGAAAGCTGTGGAAAATGGTTTTAGGCAAGATTCACAGTTAGCAAAGATCTCTGCTGCACTGACCTGTGTTACAGTGTACATCAATAAGCCCTCTGCTCTCCCAAGAATACTCCTTCCAAAAATAAACTCACCATAAACAACCACAACAGACTTCCTCTTTACAGTATGCTTTTCAGGTTAACTGCTTTTTACAGTTTGATCTAAACTCATCTAGACTGTAAAATAAAGATCAAGGTTGTCACTACCACCCCTCCAAAAACATCATCTTTCCTTCCAAATTTCCATGAAGGTATTTTGGTCCGTCCCGTCCCCC
>VWZL01001466.1:1179458-1218350 GCA_013396915.1 Stercorarius parasiticus | reverse complement strand
CCCCCCCCATCTCTAATAATGCTTAATTCGAATTATAGGCCTAAATTGCTCCAGAGATAATTCAGGTACTGAAATGGCCAACAGACTTATTTGTAATTTGACATAACCTGATATTTTTACCACCCGAGTTACATTTCACAATATCCTCCACTCCGTCAATTGGAGATGCAGCACTGCAATCTCTATTGGGATGCTCTACTTTTTCTTTCAACTATGCAGGTAATTTGAAAAATAATAAAAAAAAAATCCTTCTTTACTAGCTAACTTCCTGATCACTGGAAAAGGAGCATCCTCCTGCCTCAAGCCCGCTGGAAAAAGAATGAGATGCATACTCTTATCTTCTTAGATTTAAGGGCTTCCCCTCTCCCCATCATGACCATGAGCTGTGTCTTTTCTGCTGCTTAAAACAACCCTGAAGAACTGGACACAAAGTTAGCATATTTCTGGGTCAAAATTTTTCCTAAAACATGCCTAGCTATGATTCTGAAAGGAGTCATTTAAAGCGTATTCAACAAAGATTTAAGTTGAAATGCTTCTTTAAAAATAAAGTATTTCAACCAGCCACTCCTGAAGTCCTTGTACCAGGCCTACTGAAGACATTTCAGCAAAAAGCATATGGTATAGTTGAGGTTTTTTGGTTTTGTTTGGTTTTGGGGGGACTTCATTGCAATGATTACGAGGGCTAGTTACCACGAGTGAGGGGAGATCAGATAAAGTGACCTGTATGGCTTCTTCCTGTCCCAAAGTATAGATTTTTAAAATTATTATTTATTTAAATATAAATAACCCATAAGGAGTTACATTAAGATCTTTAAAATGATCGGACAACAGTAATGTCTGCAGCACAGGAAGAAAGATAAAGGTCATTTTCAGCTATAGTGCCTCTGATAGCAGATACAAGATACTCTTCAGCATTAAATTTGTTATTTCAAGTCAGGTCAGATTTGCTCAAAGCTACATTCATTTCACAGCATTTGTGCAGAAGCACAAAAAAAAATATTGGTCATATCTTTATTACCGACCAGATTTTAAAGAGATTTCACTCTTTTCTTTTTGCTGTTGGGATCAATTTCCTAATCTTAATGATCATTATAACTATTGGCCTTTACTCAGCAAATGCTTGGAAGCCCCTCGAGTCCACTACAGATATACCATACCTACATTCCTGTGTGCTTCTACATGCTTAACTGACCATCTTCTGTCACAAATGGGAACGGAACAGACAAAAAATATAATTAAAACCCCACCATCCATCAAAGAGGAAAGAGAACTACCTGGTAATTTCCTCATTAGGAAAAGCAAACACAGCAAGCCCACTGCAGATCCTCAGGTGCTGCCTGTCTATGCTGAACACCTCGACATTTATGGAATTAAGACCAACAAGCTTGAAGTTTTTACCACTGACAAGTTCGCCAACAGTTGGCAAAGCAATCTATCACTAAAATGCAGTCAGAACTACTCTGGCTAATTCAATTTAACTGGAAATGTTTAAGTTACAGCTTACAGCCCGTGTGTTAAATATGTTATGTGCTTTTATGGATTCTCAGAGTTTCTACATACAAAAGCCCACAGACTTCTAAAACTTGCTACTAGACATCTTGCTGCTCCTTCTCCTTTTAAAGAAATCAGCATCCCTTCACAGAAAATATGAACTACTTCGTACATACAAGAAAAGCCAAATACTGCAAAATTTGCATAAAAAGTTGTACTACAGGAACTAATTAAGACTTGACTACACCTAAGGCCACGTTTACACTTTTACTGGAATAACCACTACAATCAGAAAAACTGTATTCATTTGTAAATGGTTAATACGGGCTTGACTGCAATCATACACTTAGAAAAACATTTATAAATTTTATGCATTATTACCGTACAAGTTGTTCTGTAACTGGCAGAACTGAGTTTGGTTTTCTAGACACCAGTGGCAATCCCCTTCTACCAAGCAGTTAGTGCAGGTTCCTCCTTCAGCCCTCTTGCCTCTCTCTCTTCCTGAAAAGCATCCTCAGTATAAGCCTCAAGGCAGACAGACTGAATGCCAATTAGCAAATGGACCCTATTAGATGTAATCCTAGAGAGAACCTCCCAATTTAATTTTTTTTCTGAAAGAAATTCAGTTCATATGCTGCCAGACTGCCCCACGATGTGAATGAAAGCCCCGTAAATGGGAAAAACTGGGGATTCACTTCAGAAATGGAATTAAGTCCAGAGCTTAAACTGCCTTGTAGATGCAACCATGTAGCATGCTGTTTCGCCAGACCAGAAACACAAGTGAGACCTGCTGGCCAGTAACACTCTTGCTAACAAATCAGCCAACTAACACCAACTGTAGAATAGAATAAGCTTATTTATATTATCCCTCAAGAAGAGAAAAATCAGCGTCTTTGGAAAAACACTGTCTATATAATTACATGACATTTCTAGTCTTTGGCACCTTTTGAAATTCTTCAAGAGGTCCCAGTGTCATCTAGAGAGGTGGTGGAGTAAAAGGGAATTAACAACAGGCAGCATGATCACTTAGTCTTCCACCCATAAGGAAGAAAAACAAGTGTTCTAGTGCCAGACAAAAGGTATGAGGAAAAAACAGCATTGATACTTCACACAGACATCTCCAAACCCGAGGCAGCCTATAAAAGCACTAATTTTTAAATCTGAATGCAGAATACTTCCCCAGTCTCAAGGGGTTCTTTCACATAATCACTGCTGGCCTTCGTTATCTAAAAGCTTTTTCCGAGATAAACTATCCAATTATAGGGGTATAATTTATATTCAATCTGGAAAGGAAACAAACTTCCCTTCTCCCCTTTTCCTGAAAACTTAAGGGTCTGTCTTCCCACACTCAGGGAAGGGAGTTTTATTCAACCAAGAGAAGAACACACCCAAACAGTTTTTTCCTTATATTATACTTCATATACATCTGTATTAATGTTCTTGGACTCCAGCTTCCTTACACAGAGCCTTGCTATTGGTCTGTTTACTCCTTTTCCCTTCAAGTGCAGAAGCATTCTTTTCTCTACAGCAGAGCAGTACTTCCTAGTCCTCATCCTCTCAGACTACCAAAAGCAGTGCCCATTGAGTCAAAAGCCACTTTCGTCAACCCCACCAAAAGTCAGTGGTGGTTTGCCAACCAAGGCAGAAGAGTTCACGCAGAAGAGCGGAGATGCTCCCCCTTCCACAGCCAAAGCTGAAAATTACAATAATGTCAGTGCCTTGGAAGTGGAATATAATTATTGAGAGCCACTAGTTGACTCCACTATCAAACAGGGACTAGAAATTAGTTCTCTTAACCTTCTGTTCAGGAATCCCACCCAAGAAAACAAACCTGAAATAGCCTATGGAAAACCATGCAATTTTTGCAACCGCACTCCTACTCTCAGAGATTTCATAACCCACTGAATAAGTTTTATTCACAATTCTAACATTAGTCCATTGACCCTGGCAGCAACAAGCTGCAGAATATGGTTAGACTATTTTCAGTAGTATTTTGGCAAGTATATACGAGTATCTTACAAGAAACTGAATTTAGTACCTTTGGATCACAGGGGAGGAAACTTAATGCAATCTCTGTTCTCACAGTTCTGAAAATGAAGGATGGCACAGCATGTAGCAAACATACTCTTACTTGGCATGTATTATGCACCAGTTCTCATGAGACTTTATAAAAAACAACATATTTGAGAACCTTTTTGCATACAAGCTTTATGTAAAGCTAAATAAATCAGCATTACTGAAAAACAAAACAAAAAACCCCCACACCACTGCAGCGCTAAAGTTGTCCCTATCTTTTTCACTTGCTTCTTTCCAAAAGCACTACTGGACCCAAAGCATGGATTATTTTAGAACTTCAGTGCATCTTAGTAAGAAGGATCAACATTAAACAACTACTACATTTCACATACCTTCAAACAAAAAGCGCCAAGGAAAACATGCATATAACAAGACAGAAAGCTTTATTGATTCATCCTGTCCATAGCATACACAAACAGTGCTTAGTTTTGATTCATGACCAATGCTAACTACTAATTAACAGGCTTAGAACTGAGACACTAAGAAGTCTGTTCTGAAAGGCAAGCTAGAGTAGTTTCGACAAGCTTGAGTAGTTAAATTATCAACATAGAACAAGTCACAGTCACTATGCTTTAACTCAAATATAGCCAACAGGGAATATAGAAATGGTAAAAACAAACAAAAAACCCACCAAAACCCCACACCTCCTCTCAAAAACAGCATTACACAACAAGTATGTACACAAATAAAAAGGTAACATTTTACTGCATTTTATCAAAACTTACACTGAATACATAATTAATATATGAAGTATTCAGACTTTTCTTTGCTACTTTGCAAGACTCCTACAAAACCAGCCAAAACATAGAAACATAATTTCCAGATGCAGGTTTTATTTATGAAAAAATATAAACTCCATATTCCTATACTGAAGGTCTCTAGAACTAGCTTAGAGTGAAATGAAAACGTCTCAAAATAGCTGAAGGCAGCAAAGAACTTAGGAATAGCTTCCATGTAATTCTTTTGCATTCTCTATACACATACTGGACTCTGAAAAGAAAACCAGTATGTTCTGCTGTTCTGGATGCAGCTGATTTGTTATGATCTACAGTTTTAGATGGAGACTTCAGATTAAAGTGTTACGCCAAACACCCTTCTTTGAAGCCAGTAAACTGACCCAGCTTCTCAACAAGCTACAAGGCAAAAAGTGAGAAAATCCTTCAGAATGGCAGAAGTCAATAGATCCATACCACGATTCAGACCATGAACAAATGGACCACCACATCTGTGCAGGAACTAATTCTGCACTTAACCTTTACGGTGTCTGTCTTCGTTAGATGTGACTCATGTAAATCAGAAAAAAAAAAAACAAAAGAGTTACCCAGAGGATTATTGAATGTATGTAGTGATACTTTGACGACAGAAAGGGCAGGACCAAAACACATTGAAGCATTCAAGAGGAAATACCCAATGAGCTCACATGTAACAAAAATGGCAAAAAAGCTTCTGCTGAAAGAGGTATGGAGAAGAATTTATGCTTATAAAAAGGCCCCATGATACAGCATTCAGACCAATTCCAAAAGCTTGAATGGAACATTGCCAATTGCATTCATTCTGAACACTGCCTATGCACAATGTCCCAGGCACAGTACCCACCCGACCCAGCCACACAGACAAGACTCACCCAACAGATCTGCTTTGTAACAAAGCATGTTAAGTTGCACCTCATTTATCCTAACATTTTAGGGAAACACTGCATACCACCTCTACCTCACTCAACTACATGATTGCAAAGTGTCCTCACCCTCATTTGCAAGCACTTCAGTCACCTCAAAGAAAGATGACAAAAAGCTGTGGTATTCAGCAGGTTTGAGATATGAGAAATCCTTGTGGGTAGCAGGGTACCATCTGACAACCTCTTCTGGCATATTGCAAGAGGCTGAACAGAAATTCGCCTTTGTTAGCAGATCTGACCAAGGAAACTTCTCTACGAACCACAGCTCTCTGCCTACCTTATCACCAGCCAACGAACGTGGTTTCCACTTCTTCAGGAGCACCCATCACTATATCTGAATTGTGGGATCCGAACCAAGACAGCAGTACAGAGCAGGAATATCTGTCACAATCACATTTTCCCACCTTTTTTTGATCCATGGACATTCAATTACTAATTATTTTTCCAAATCAAAATTTGCATCTCAAGACTAAGCAGCAATACAAGAAGTTTCCTTTGTCTTCTGTTTTCACCTTCCTTTTCTGTGCTTTCCCACCTTCACACCCAGCATATCAAGTCCTTGCTTTCTCCCAAAATAGCTTCAAGAACCACAGCTTTTGCTTGCTCCTACAAGCAGATAACTCTGAAGCTATACATATGTTTCGACATATGCAGTCACTTTGTTAGAGTATGTGGAAAGAGCTAAAGATGTTTTTGAATAGTAAGTAATAAAAAGCCATCCAGAAAGGGTCCAAAATACATCAACAAAAAAGCTGCAGCCAGAAACATCAGAAACAAGATCTCTACAATTTACTGGACATAAAAGGATGCTAAATATACTCAACAGTACTGCTATGACACAGCAGCTTGAACAAAACAGGTAGAAAGGCATGTAAGATATGGCCCTTGATCTTCCATTCTCGGAAGCATAAAAATAATCAAGGCACAATTTAACGAAAAAGTCATATGTGATCATCTACAGAAACAAAGATGGTCTTTTTAGTTATCTTAGTCTTCTTAGCCAGAAAATAAAAATTTCTCAGTTGCTTATTTCTTTTTTTCAAGACACCTCATTTAAAAGCTTCTCACTGTATCAAGAAAACACAGCTGAGGTTTTTTTTTTTAATCATTTTGCTCTATATGTAACAAAATCTATCATAAAACTTCAGCTATGAAGAGGCTTTATATGAAAGGCAAAAAGGGTGGGGGAGGAGAATCTTACACAGCAAATTGAGACTGCAGTTCACTACAAGTAAGAGAAGCTGCATATTTATGCCTCTTCATAATAAATAGGTAACATTGAAGGGGCCATGTACTAGTATATGCACCAGAAATATGGGAAAAAACAGGTTTTTTAAAAAGACAGAAAATGGTGAAAATTCTCAGGAGAGGAAATATACAGCAATTACTGCCAACCTAAATTTGGCATATATACCCACCTCTCTAAGAGATACCACAATCTGCAATATTTCTAACTGTGCCAAAGTTAATCTTTTATCTGTTCTGTAGAGTTAAAAGTGCTAGAGGTTCTCAAATTTTTATCTAATAAGAGCCAGCCTCAAGCTTCATCTAAAGTACATTGACAGTGGGTGTTGTTAGAACAATGCGTCTACCTGAAGACAACTAACAGCTTTTAAGATGTGATGTTTTTCTAGGAAGTAGTGACTCTTCTAGTATACCTGCAAAGGTCTAGTTCGCAGTAGCTGGACAGTCAGTATACAGTTTTCTCCTCCTTATCAAAAACCTACAAAAAACAACGAGAACAAAAAAGCAAAACCCAAAAAATCCCACCACTTTATTATTGATTGGATAGGTAAGGTGGTTCTGGAGAATTAAAAATCTTACAGCCAAGAATATGGATGAAAATGCAAATTAAGCCTTTAACCACTTACGTGGGGAAAAAGGGCAACTTCAAGCGGAAGCATTCCATAAAGCACAAATATGAACAGCACATAGAACAAGTTAATGAAATGCCTCCATAAAACCACAAAATACAGTCAGTAAGAATTTGTCTTTACTGAGGCTAGGGCCCTAACTTTAGTGCTTATTTTTATGTTGAGGATAACCTAAATTTAGAAAGACATATCCAAATTAAACCACTTAGAAACATACAAGTAAAGAACAACATCATTATTGAAGCATGGTTGTTGTTTTTTTTTTTTAAATTATTATTATTTCATTCAATAAGCTAGTATTTAAATCTTAATCATATTCAACATTCATTAAATTGATTTTATAAGCTGACAGCAGCAGTCAGTTAAGGAAACTGGTAAATACAAAACGTTCACAAACATAACCTTATTTGATTAAGCAGAAAAAATTCTCTGCATCTGCCATCAGCTCATCTTACTAGTAAAAGGGAAGCCTCTCTCGCCCTGCTATCCAACAGCACTAAAAAAATGATGCAGTAACTGTCAGTTTTAAAATGCTAAAGGAATAAGATAATCAACTACAGGTTCTCTCATTAGTTGTATCATCTTTTCTTTAACAGTTTCACATACATTGACAAAGGTTTTACACTCTGCATATTCAAATTAGTGTCATTCAAACAAGAACTGTCATTACACGCAATTTAATCAAACTCTAGTTTCTATGTGAGGCAACTCTATTTAATCTTGGTTTAAAAAACTACTTTTTAATAAAATATTCACAGTATCTGGTTAACGAGAAATGGCCTAACTTCATCTCATTAGCAACTGCAAAGCATGTCAGGACACAAATTTAGCCAGAGAAAAATTCTAAAGGGTATTAGATTCACAAAGATTTCAGAGTCTTTTCAAATTGCCAACGTCTTCTGTCTTCCTGAACTCTACTTCTGGTTGAAATTATATAAAAGCATTTGTGCAGTTCAGTCTTTTTTGAGGCAAAATGAATCTGCCTAAATGGTAAAATGAGAAAGCTGAACAGTTAAGACTTCTATGCAGCATCTTATCCATACGATGAATCTCTCGATTATAATGTTGTCTGTCTCTAGAAACAGCTGGACTATCAAGTTAACATCATAAAGTGATTTGACAGAAACATTTGTCAAGTAATTTTAATAACCAAACCGGAGAGCCTATGTTTCATCAGAAGTTCAAGAACACAGCAGATACCAGACCACGGTATACATTAATTTATCAATAAGACATGTGCATGTGTTGGACCAAATATGCTCTACCATACCTAGAGTATTAAAGTATGACTGTGCAGTGAACATCAGCAGGATAGTTCTGATGGATTTGACCCTTGGCTTTCCAAACAGTGGTGCAGAGCAATAAAATAACTTATAGAAAAATGAACCAACATTTCGCACAAACGCAGGATTTAGCTTTTTCCTTGCCTTCCTCCACTTAAAACTTACATTGGTTCTCCAGATATTACGTAGCCACAGGTAACATACAGAAGACCTTTCAGAAAACTCAAGTATCAACTGTGACCCCAAGTACAGGGAAAAAGAAAAAAATCTAACCTGAAACACAACTGCTCTTTCAGGATCAACATAAAGTCAAACAACTGCTTGCTAACATTTTAAAAAAATTCTATAAGCCTTGTCAATAAAAGCTACGTACAGAACTTAAAACCTTTGGTTTGACCAAGTGCTCCATACCAGCATCTTCCTAAAATGCTCATAAACTGTCATCAACTGTGACTTCAAAACGGGACCTAGCTTATTCTATCTAATCCAATATTCTCTTCCTGACAAAGGACAAAAGCAGATGCCCAGGAAAAAGTACATGAAAGTGCTTCGAACAGGAACTGAACCAGATGACTTTGAGAAATTCCATCCAACCTGAACTATTCCATGATTCTGTGAAAAGGCATGCAAGCAAGCAGTGATATTTCCTTGAAATACCATTTATCTCCCGGAGTTTATGGTGGTAGTTGATAGAGATCTTTATTTTGACCTCTTAACGACATGTGCCTGTGAGAAGTTACAAACAGTAAACGAGAAAGCAAGCATCATCTACAGTCAGGCCCTGATGCTATTAATCTCAAAATTTATTTCTCAAAAACCAAAGGCACCCACTTCAGCTGGTCACAAACTGAGCAAAAAAAAAAAAAAAAGGCTGGTTAACTCTTTATTAGCAGAAAGGCTATTCTGAAGCCTTTTAGAAGAGCTCTACAGATGTACAGTCAGGAAACTGCAGGAAGCAGACAACTGGAAACTTCTTCATCCATCTTTACAGATACCTGCTTTCTCCAAATTAGTACCATGTCATGATTTCAGCTACTGTCATTATGCTGATCCTCCTTCTGATCTCCCGTATTTTCTACGTATCCTGCTGTCTGTATTCTTGCCTGGCCTCAGTCAGACATTCAACACAATTTAATGGGCATTAGAAAATACAATTACAGCATTCTATGCTGTGCCCCAAAAGCAAATTACTTCTAAAAAATTAACTTTATTTTTAGCAAAAAAAACAGATGGATAGAAAACTTCAGAAGAGTGCCAAAACTGAGGGACATGAAGATATATATATACACACCACCTAGAAGTTTTTCTGGTGATGACATAGTACAGTTGACATTTTGAACTTGTGGGTCTCAACTCCTTTCTAATTAGACAGGTGTATAAAAATATTTTGCAATTAGTTGTAGAATAAATGTGTTTGTTCTTACTTAAAGCAGAAGCTTTTTTTTTGAGTAGAACTTCAAACAGTCCAAATATATGCAAAGTACATAAAATACTTCCTCTGAGACAGTTTTATTTTATTCAGTTATCTGAATGCTTGCCATCTGACATAAATCAACCATAGCAGACAAATTCACAATCAAGTAAGAATTTGGACACTGCCCTCAGTTCAAACCACAGTCTAACAGTGTATAAATATCACATCCTTATACTTACTGTATAGACTGACATAGCTGTGATAATTCAAGGCGAATTGTTCCAATTCAAGGAATACTTAAGGCTAATATCCAGCTCGATCATCCAAGTCTCAACTCATTTCTTTGCGTTCAGTCACTAAAAAAGTTTCATCACAGAGTGACCTCACTATTAAACAGTTCAAAAACAGCAGGTAAAAGGACCAAAGCGTACAGAGCAAGAACTGCGCTTCAGAAACACAGTGTGTATTTCCTCATAAGAAAAGTATACGGATTTAGTTTTCCAACCACTAGACTATGTTAGTCTATTAAGTGAATTAATAAGTAACATGCATTATTGGATTAAGCTCTACCTGTATTATAACAGGAGCAGGTATTGATTTTGCAAAATCACCAACAGAGGACATTTCCCTGCAGTGGTAATTGGTTTCGTTTTTTAGCCTCAGTTACTCAGAAAGAAATAGGAGACAAAATATACCCTTCAAATAATCATTCAAATAAAATTTTTATGTACTGTAAGCACCCAGACCATAAAAGAATAACAATGGAAAAATTACAGCAAAACTTTACAGAACAAGTGAATGTAAAATTCTGTTTTATAGATACAGTAATCTACATGCAGGAGGGGATCTGGTGCTGCAGGCAAGATTGTGCTCTTCAAAGTCTGACTTCACTAGGGTTTCACTGAAGTCAATCAGCAGGCCACAAATAGTAGTGCTGTGGGACAAGAGGCTTCACTCATACTGCTCAGGCATTAGTCCCTTCAACACAGGCTTTAAAGCACGTAGAAATAAGGTGGTTAGGATTTTCTTTAACACTATTTCTTTCTGCATCAGAAGACTCACACTAACAAGGTTACCTTTGGCTTTTTCAGAGCAAGGAGTATCATACACTAAATGTCTACAAAAAGATCATATAATTTCATTTCACAACTTCAGTTCTGTTGCTGGGAGCACAGAATAATGGTTAGCCACAAACCCTAGAAACCTTGGAGATGGTTCCAACGTTTCCCAAGTCTTTTGCCAGAAGTCTGGAGATATAAGATCAGAATTCTGGGGACCAAAATGTAATAAGTTCAGCAGGGAAATCCTCCTAAAAATAATTAAACTTGAACACTATTTTATGGTGGTAACCTCTCCACGGGTCATTAAGCAAAACACCATCACACGTTATCCAAGACCCAAGAAAACTGATGTTCAGAGTCAAGCTTGTCTTCAGCTCCTTTAAAGAGCTCCTTGTGCTATTTACTTCTGCCATTCTACATGAAGACAATGGTATTTTTACTTCAGGGTATTACACTAACTGCTCAAAGGCCTCTTTGGCAGGCTGTGCTACTTCGTCATGTAAAGCATTTTCTGGGGGTGAAAAAAAGAAAACAAACCAAATCCTCTTCATCAATGGCAGATGTAAACAGTTCATAAGGAAAACAGTGACACAAAAATAACCGGAAACTGACAATAAACTTTCTCATACCTTAAAACAAGGAAGAACAGATGGTAAAAGAGAATTGCTGACTTTCAAGACAAACAAAAAAAAGTTTACTCTCAGAAAACCTACAGCTCCCTTTTAACTCTGCAGCATGGGACAGAAACTTTAACAGTATCTCCTCATCAGAAAGATCATGTAGATGCGAAGGCAAATTAATGGCTCCCAGTTCAATACAGATACAAAGTAAATGTTTTACAGATTTACATTATGTTTATAGATGAAAGCTCAACTAGCTTTTTACCAGAATACTGTATCATAGGTGAACCATTCAGACCTTTCATGAGACAACTTCAGAATATTCCCGAGATTGCCTCATTTGTTACAAGAAATCAGGTTATTCCAAAAGAATACAGATCCAACTACACTTGTTGCAATAGTTCAAAAGCCTTTAATTTAGTGAACTATTGGTCTCACTGAGGAAAACCAGAGGCTGGATAACAGCCATTTCCATCACAGTAGAACAACATAACATTCTGTTGTATCACTGGTAAGTAACATCTAAGGTCAAAAAACACAGGTCTTAAATGAGAATAGATCAAGGACAGCAAGTTCCAAAACACTGGAACAAACTGAAGACCAATGTCACTTGCTCCTAAAACACATGGTTCCCTAACATGTTTTTGAATACAAAGCACAGTATTTCTATCTTGAAAGATAGAAGACAGGGGCAATGCGGATCAAGGCAGTAATAACTGATTGATACATGTTTGCAATGAATTCCTTTTCTTGCTCCATGCCGTTTGAGCTTACCAAGTGTCACCAACTGCTTATCTGATAATTATATTTTTCAGCAGTGGTTTGCTTCACAATTCTTCATTTTAACACAATGCTCATTAGCCTGTACTCCAAAGTGCTCCACAGACATCCAACAACTGCTTTCAGACTGAATTACTATTTTTTAACTGACTTGGCAATAGAAAATGGACCCAAGATTCAGGATTATCCCATAAATTAAAAACTTAACATATAATGACTTCAGACTGCAAAATTGTTATTTTAAAAAGCACTACTGTTTGCAGTTAGAGATGTTGTCTGGGAATGCTTCAGATTCTTTTCAAATAAGGAAGCTGTCACCTTACATAGAAAGCAGCACTACTTCACACAGCCCAAGTAGTAATATACCAGAGCCAGATGTTGTTAGAACTGACTCTTGCTGTCCATATCTGGCCTGTGTTTAAATTTGCCCTTCCTTTGCATTGCTTCTCACTCTGCAGAAGACCAGAAGTTTAATTCCCTTAAATCACAGACCATTTCTCCCCTTCTGGAGAAGCATCTGTCCCATGAAAAACACTCATTTAGCCTTCACAGCAGAAGTTTCATGAACAGAAGTATCAGAATAATGCATTTTGCATTAGCTTTGACACACTTGTAGTTTTGGTTATAAGATAGTCAGCAGAATTTCTGACTTAAAGCCTCATCAATGATGGAAGTCAAAACTTCAGTGATAGAAAGCCAGAACTGCTTGTGAAATAAGGAAGTCAGAACCCTCCAAAAAGTTTTCACTTCGGGCTTAATAGAGGGAAGGAACTATGTTGAATGGCATCATTACACACGTAATACATCTTATATCAACACTGACAGAAACTTAGCACCGTTCCAAGACAGTGTTCTTTCACTTGTGCTCTTGGTATGCATAACAAAACTACCTACAGTGAAAAACTGGGATGGAAGTAAAGGCTGACAAGAACTCAAACAGAAACAGCAATTTAATGAAATAGTCAACTTCAGCAGTCTCTCTCACTTCCAATCACTGATAAGTCTACATATTCTGCCTTAAGTATTATATTATGGTAAATGACTGGGAAAAACATCACACCACAACACCAAAATAGAAGTGAGAGAAAATTCTTCTCAGATGATGTTCATTCTCTTTAAAAAAAGAAATTCCAGACAAGACTATGGTACAAACTCTGATTTGTCAGTAAATGTGCTCAGAAGCTCAATAGAAAAACATCCGAAAACCAAAATGAAACAGTTGCATGCAATATTACATATGGAAAAACACTGGAAAAAGGAACAAAATTTAACAGCTTCAAATGAATTCACAGCAAAGATCTGAACTAACAATTGCAAAATCAGCCAGAGGGAAAACATGCATATTGAATCAGAAGAGTCACATTTAATGGGTCACTGTGGCTTTACTACAATTGGAAGTTTAGACCACAAATAGTCCATCTAAGAATATCACTTTGGTTACGATATTAACCTTTTCATTCATGAAATTGTCAGCATTTCTTGATACAGCAGGCAAACCTAATATTTTCAGCCAACAGGAAGAAAGATGAAGTTTTCAACTCATACAGCATTTATCTATACAAAAACCTGGCTTCTACTTTAAATCTCACTCCGAGCGTGTAGCAAAAATGGTCCCCAAAACAGTCCTGTAGTGAACTGGTACCCGATTATCTAGGGCTAAGGGACTGGGAATGGTAGTAGTGTGACTTCTAACCGGTTACCACTTACAAGATGTGCAACATTTAGGTCATGCCTTACCAATGCACCATGAGAGCTCAGGACAACCTGTTGACTTCTGAGGGTATAATCAAAACAAGTATTGGCCACCTGATAACCAATTTAAGTAGTAAAGCGTATACATTAGTTAGGCCTGAGCATCTACAAAAGCATAACTAGAACATCATGCAGTGACTATTCTAATATCAAAAAGCCCCGAGATTCATTCATTTCAGTTAAACTGCAACCTACAAACCTGTCACCAACAGGAACAAGGACCAGGTTCAAATGCTATCTCCCCATAATGAACAAGCGTACTGTAATACATGAAATACCAATGGAGTAACTGTGTTTGTGTGCATGTGTACACATTCAGATGCATAAAAATCAGCAAGGACATTTTTATTTAAAGATATAATAAAAACTGGTAAGCTAGGATAAGAAAAAACACCTAAAACAAGAATATTTATGCAGTTAGAAACATAACAAAAGTTACAACTGGCCTGAAGACAGGATTAATTATGTAGGTAAATACTGAAAAACTCCACAAAGCTTAAGAAAAAAAGAGACAGTGAAGATGACACCTACACAATGCAGAGCACAGTATCTCATTAGATGGTTTTCATTAAATTCCCTGAATTCATCTATTAGAGATCCAGTTTTAAACACAGTGAGAAGTAAAAGAATTCATACCATTTGTTATGAGACTGACAAGGAAATGATATATGAATAGAAAAAAGAAAATGTTTCCAACAGAATCCTCACTTGTTTAAAGAAATAAAAGCCAATTAGGTTGCAGGCAGATTTTTGCCAAATTGTGGGTTCACATCCACACACTTCAGTAGAAGGTCTCTTCCCTCGAAAACTTTTGCCAGGAAACAAACAAAGAATTTTAAAAGAGAAATTAGGCTCTGACCAAAACGCTGCCACACAAGAAACAGTTCAGTTTAGTTTAAATACAACCACCAAGGCTTTACAAAACCTTTCCTTAATTTTTCAAAGCAATATTTTAATATAATAATACTTGATACTTGAGGTTAGCTGTCAGAACTCAAGATTCATATGGCAGCAAGCATCCAGTAAGAGATACCATACTGAAGTTGGCTCTACTCACTCACTCTACTCAAGCAGCTTTGCATCCAAACAGTTAATAGAGAAAAAAAAAGCTCTTTAAAAGTTTTCCAGTAAGCACTACAATTCCAATTAATGTTGCAGTTGCAAACAATGAAAAATTGAGAATTGAAGAGCAATCATTTTAAATACCAGCTTCAGTTCTGGCCACTAGAGTCTTTAAGCATCCTTCAGTACCAGTCTAAGCTACTGCACAGCGAGGGAAGTGTTTAAAATGAGCTTTGCAAAAATTAAAACTAAAAAATTGGGGTTTTTTCATATTGAGTGATTAAAAAATACACTGTAAAAAGTTCCTCTTCCTCCATCAGGTTTTAGACTTTGTCCAGGTTTCTTTCCCCAACACTAGAAAAAGGCACAGGGAAATACCACCGAAGAGGCACGAAGAGCAAGCACACTGCAAACTGTATTTCACTGCATTACAAAAGAAAGAGGGGGAGGGTGTGGTGTAAAAAAACCCCATCCATACAACCAATAAAGAAGTATGAGAGAAGATTTTTCTAATTGAAGCCAAGTAGTCACATAAATATACACTTCAAGCTCCCACCTGAAAGTAACTCAGTGGAAAATCATGCGTTGCAGGCCAGTAAACTCACTGCTAGATTACTGACCTTTCCCATCTTAAAGAGATGTTCCTTTTCCACAGAAAGATCTTCAGAGTTCACCTACTCTGCCTTCTCAAAAAACATTTAGTAACTTCTTTCCACAAAAAGGAGTGATACGCTATTGGTGAGGCATTAGTCCATCAATAGAGATGACTCCAGAGTAATGTTTCATTTTTACTTCTGCCAATTCTCTTGCATTCAACACATTTTGCTTTGGCATCCACATCAAGTACATGTAAGTATTAAGCTATCAATTTTAATACTCTGTAGACATCATCGCTGGAACACGTATCCACAGAACCAGCACATGAAAGTCAGTAAATTTTCTTTTTTAAGCTCACAAAATTCTTCAAAGTACCTTTCTTATTTCTATACTTCACTGAAACCTCATAACCCTGTCAACAAAATATCTGTAACTTAATTTTTTATTTTTATTTTTTTTTTAAATCTAGTTTCCCAAGGGAGCCATATCTGCTACACAACAGTTGAACCCAGACTACTATTTTTCTTCATAGAAACAGTACTTGGGGAATGGAAAGCGTGCTGTCTAACCTGGCCCTAGCCCACTGGCACAGCAGCACCAGACAGGTGGTCAGCCATCATGCAAGTAGCTCAAAATGGGCTGCCGCCAAGGTGGTAGCATGGAACATGTGACAGTTTTCAGAGGATGAGAGAATTAGAGGAATTGAGATATTTTGAAGAAGTGAAGTTACAGAGGAAAAGGAGGCAGGACCCACTGAAGAAATAAAAAAGGCTTTGTTAGTTCTTTCCCAGATATATGCCAGTGTGCACCCCTGACTGTATACACAGGAAAGGCTCCATAACCAATAATGCAACAATATATCCCAGGGAAGTTAAGAACTGACTGTAAATGTCAAAACTCACCTTTTTTTTCCCTCCAGTAGGTTTAAAACAAAGCACGTTTTAATTTAAGATATATTTGTACGGTAGGAAGGCCTAGAGGCCTCTAAAATAATGACAAAGTTTGGCAATGAATACTCAGCAATGATACTTCACTGATCCTAAGCCACCAAGTATGAAGGTCACACCAAAGACCAAACACAGAAACTGTGGTAGTAGGGCCACTGCAGAAACCTTAGTTAAGAGGATTTCAAATCCTGGCAAGTCAGCAAGAACTGGGAACCCCCCAGAATGGTTTCTCCTAAACTGTACTGCCCACCCACAGGTTATTTTTCACTTAATTATTCTTCCTATCTTGCCATATGCTTAATGATTTTATTCATGGCTTTAAAATTGGGGGGGGGAAGGTATCAGACTAGCAATGAACAAGTAGCTGTGAGCATCTGAGGCTTCTGGTACAACTGGTTGGCTTGATAAATAAACTGCCCCAGAAAGTGAACAAATGAGAGGAGTAATTCGAATCAGAACATGATCCATCACCAGAAGATACCAGTATTAAACCAGTTCAAGTTTTCTTCAGTGATCAATAAAAGCATTTTAAAATCATAGTGTGCTTTCTCTTTAACTTAACTTCTAGTCTTGCAAAATACAGCCCTTTCTTTTTCATCCATGCCAAAAAGCAATGTTTAAACCAAAACATTTGAGCATGCATGTAATTACAAACAAAATACTATGACAGTACTGCACAACATTTTCCTTTAAATTGTAATCTACAGGTGATCTACAAGGCTAAAGTGACAATTAGAAAACAAAACAGACAATTTACTATAGGAAAGGTTTCAGAACAGCTTTCAGAGTCAAAGCTACCAAACAGTTGTTCAAGAAATAGGAACTCTGTAGCAAGGTCTTCTGGAAAGTCACTTGACTGTAAGTGATCTGCACTTTGCAAATCAGATGATTTTAAAAAATAATAATAAAAAAAAAATTAGGAGTCCAACCTTTACTAAGGTTCATGAAGTCTGAATGCCTTAAAGTATATAGCTCTAGGAAAAGCCACCCCAAATAATTACTTAAGTACATAAAGTCTATAGGGGAAAAGAATCTTTAAAAATTATGACTTTGCATCTACTTGCGTGGTGATTCAAATCACACCTTACTAGCACAATTTCAATACAGGAACAACAAAAGAGGGATTTCCTGATTCAGTGTTCAGGAAAAAAGACACGCTGAAAAGCAACTGTTTGTCTACACCTCATCACACTAAAACAAGAAGAAAAACACACACACACTACTTAAGCAAGTGTAATTATATTAATAAACAGACATAACTACAGCTTCACAATTAAGATTTTCTTTAACTGTGAGCTACCAACCATGGTAGTTATTACTTCTGGAAGTTTTCTTTACTTAAGCATCTGACTTAAGCATGTGCTTTCCTCCAAAAAACCTATATAGCAGAGAAATACAGAGAATACACTTTGGATTTCAAACAGACCAAATATTTATGTTGGGTTCTCAAGCATTTCAACAACTGTCTTATACTTGAAGAGATTACACAAGATTATGAAGGAAGCAGTCTCCCGAGGAAAACTTGACATTTTTTCCACTGGCAAGTTTTAATACTTCAGATGTAGAATTAGTTGCTTTAAACCGCTATTTAAATGTCTTATTTTGAAAGCATCAAGAATGAAGCTCAGTTTAATGCATATTAGTGCCTACTTTACGTCTTAGCCTCAGAGGAGGTGTTTCTTAGTTTTTATTCTATTCATTTCAGCAGTAGCGTGATTTAAACTACTGATCAGCCTTTTTGAATATGACTAATAGGAAATTCATTGTCTCATGAAGATTTTAAAGACAAATCTATGTCCAATGACAACTGATCAATAAGGAAATCAAGAAGGGCTATCTCAGTCTTCAGTTTCTTAAGAAAAGTTTAGAGACGCTACCAAACGAATCAATACAACTTAGAGAAAATATAAACACAGTTAATTATACAGAAACATTGAAATGTTTATTATGGCTAAATATTATAGAGTAATCCCAATTCCCATTAAGGTTAACTTTTCACTGATTCTTAAAACATTACATATGAAAAGGATACTTTAATATCAACTTTTTATAGTTATATGTGTGTAGTTCATAAACACTTCACCCTTTAGTTACATTTAATGTAAACACCAGAACACCTGGAAATTAGCAACTATATTTACAGCAAAGCCTCAAATAAAGTAACCTTATTGAGTCCTGACTCAAAGAGCAAGTTACAGGACAGAGCGCTGCCCATATAGCTGAAATAAAGCCACTTCCAAAGCAATGCCTCCAACCAGCTTAGATCAGCTCAGATAAACAGCACCTATATACTGAACCTGCTCCAGAAACCATGCTCTAGACTATTCAATATCTACTCAGCCTTATGCACACCCAAATTTAAAAGCCCCCTCTCCAACTTCACTAGCACAATAGAAGTTCAGGAAGCCACCACACACTGCTATGGGCAGCCCCAACATCTCTAGGGCAACGACAGTAACTTGGCAGCCTGAGGAATATATATTTTATGGAGTATGTTCATGCTTTATGGACAAGTTCTATAAAACTGACTTATCTCCTTGCAAAAATTCTTACTGGAAACAATGTCAGCTCTGTTGGATGCTGTACTTACTACTTCCTCAGTGACAAATAGTTAAACTGAAAACTGAATTGTTTCTACAACAGTTAGTGCAGCTGTACAACCATACTGGCAAGCCCCCCCAAAACACTGATCCGATGACTTTTTATACTACACATTTCAAGATAAAGAAGCCAGATACCATGCTATGCACATCTATTAAGTTTAACTGATAATTCCAGACTAAATGGACAACTGAAAAACAGTTTCTATACAAATGCATTAGCTGCAATACCAAGCTTTATAGGCACCTGAAAACAGCTGGACACAAAGATCACAGATCCCAAACACGGTTTGTTTTCTGCCATGTACTTGTTTAGCAACCACAAGCATTGTTTTTCTCATTTTTCATTTCAGAACAAACAGGTAACATACTGACACCGAAGTACCTGTAAATGAAGCATAGCCAGCAGACTAGCAATTGTCCAACCTACAGTAAAAGGCAGCCATACATGCATGATTCGTGGTAGTAGAAAGAGCAAGAGAATGTTTTAGATTATCTCCAAGAGATGATATATACAGTATTCTTATTCAGCCAGCACTGCCCATATACAGATTAGCACTACATTCTGAAACTTTGAAGTTTTAGTAAGTATAGATAATTGCATTTACTACTACAGAACAGTAGCATAATGTCAGCTAAAGATGTCAAACAAAGAATACACTTTCGCAAAGGATGAACACAACAATACATAATTAGAAGTCTAAGAATTTAATTGCACATTAAGATGTTTACCAACAGAAGTGATCAGTAAAACACAAACTATTTCACCTTCATATTTAAAATAGATGCATTTTTTCAGGGTATACTAACACCAGACATCCCTGAAACAAATTAATTTCTCCCCCCCGCCCCTCCACAGATGTTTGAGTACTAAAAGATCAGCCATCATTTTGTTTAAACACTCACTTTCAAGTATCTGATTTCTATACTTGAGTGTTGGGAGGAGAGAATTAGATGCATTTTTAAGTCTTAGTATTAAGTACAAAAATACTAAAACTAGTAACAAAATTTTCAGATCAAGATCTCATTTCCAATCTAATTTTGGACTAACCTTTCTTCTCAACGGCCACAATTTTCTACAGTTCTCCTGAGTACAAATGCATTAGACTGCACTACAGGCAAAAGTAAGAACACCAAGGTAATTTTACACACTTCCTGTACTTCTAATGCTACACCTACTTGTGCTTTAAGTGACTTGCTTTTTGCGAGAATTAAACTTCGAAGTACAAATTATACCCTATTCTGGAATACTACTTTATGAAGACAGTTCCCTCCCTCCTTTCCTCCCCCCTTTTTCCTGGAGATAGCAGAAAACCAGATTTTACTTAAGACTTAAGATTAACAGTTTTGTACCAAGTAATGATCTATGTACTTGGATGCTAGACTAAAAAGGAACCCATAATCAAGTTCCAAAAGAAAAAAAGCAACCCTCAAATTTTAAAATTTTAACTTAGTTTGTAATCAAAAGAAAATTGTAAGTGATCTACAATGATTTTTCACCAATTTGACCTTGATTTCTAACTCCATCAATAGTACTATTATGTAACATGCTACATGTACGTAACGACTGCACAAGATATCCATTGTATCAATGACAAAACATCAAAGCATTATCAAGCTAGCCAAATTACAAAAGATAAAGGCAGACATCAACAAAGAGACAACTAGCTATAACAAAACATCTTTTAAATTATTTTAACCATTAGCATGTCAAAACTGAATCACATATCCAGTATATACATATTAGTTACACGCAAATGTACCCAACCTTAATAACAATCTACTATCATACAAGTACTCAAAAGACGGGGGGAGGAGGGAAGGGAAGGGGTGAGGAAATCAGATGTCCTAGCAGGAGAGTGATGAACCATTCTGCATGGCATTATTCGTCCATACTAACTATAGTTTCCCATGCTCTGTAGTCCATAGGGAAAGCACTGCTTACATTTGGTTTTCTTTGCAACCATACAAACTAGAAAGGTTTGTTCAAATTAAAGCTTTGATGTTGTAGCACAGTTTTGTGGCCACAGAAGTGCAGGATACACAGGATCCTGCTGCATGGTTATGTGCAAGGAAAGATTCCAGCTTTACTTTTGGATCCCAGTTTACCATGTTGCACTCAACTGAAAAAGCAGGTCAATTTTTTTCTTCAAATGAAAATCCAGGTTCAAATTACTTCTATTATGTCATACTTGAAAGTCACATTTTAGACTAGATCCACACCAAACTCTTTTCTTAGACCATATGAACTATACAGATCTCATTCTTTACTGTCCTCCTCACCTACTTGCATATCAGACATGTTCTTTTAAAACACTCTATATTTAACAGTCTAGAAGAGGAAGATCCATATTTTCTCACGAGATCATGCAAAACATATTTACATCATCATCGCAGATTTTAAGAGCTATGTCTATATACTCCTAACGATCACCACTCAAAGCAAAGAAACAAACTTACCTACTACCATGAGTGTGAATTCAAATCCTCTCTTCACGGACTTCCGGTAAACTTGATTTGGAAGATTTGCAAACCCCACATATCCTTCAAGGTTCTTCTGTTGCTAAGGCAAGAGATATTTAGGAAAAAAAGTTGAAAGAAAAGCTTGTAACTTTTTACTTCGCTTGTATTTTTTTTTTAAGTTATTTAAATGTTTGTTTCATTTTCACATTTGTAGAAAGGTGCTATCTACCCAACCTGTCAATAACCTAAGCTGTCTAAATCAAAGACAGCACAGTGAACTGCAACAATAAATAAGAAAAAAAAAATATTATTTTTGACTGGATAGCCAGAAGACTGGCACAGAAAGTTAGCTATGCTACCAGTATTTTGAGCAAGTACAATTAACACATTATGACTGCAAGCATCAGAGTGTACGAGCACAAACAGATTAAAATATAATAAACTTTGTTCCAATGCCCATTTGAAACACAGGCAAGTAGTATGAGCGTAGCTCGCCTATACTCCTGAGAGTCATGGTGGTACTGCCCCAATACGATGGGGACTAACTGGACACCCTCTCCATCTGGGTCACACGATTGGAAGATTTCACGCTAAATCTAGATCTACACTAACAGTGCAGTGCATGCACTGCAACAAACCCTCCATAAAGGCAAAACTTCAGTTGCCTTGGACTGTGAAGAAGTTTTTCAAAATATTGCCTACTACTAAAAGAGAGGAGAATTCAGGGTATTAGCCATTACTTCTTCTCACCACATTAATGAAAATATTGAAGATGTGAATATTGAAGTGCCTCTTCCTCACTGTACTAGACCCAGCAATCCACCAGAGATCAGCCATGCTACTTTTAAACCGCTCTTCCAGTAGAATCCTAGAAATGTCTTTCACAGCAGGTCTGAGGATTGTCATATGAGACAAGGCAGTTTAATTCTTCTACAGAGAATCTGAAAATACTTTTGGAGACAACTGTCTGCTTAAAGCACGACAAGGTACTGTTTCTCATGGAGCAATGATTTCAGCTTTTAGGCTTTATGTCCATCCGAAGCTGAGAGGATGTGATTTGATACTACCTCAATTTCAGAGCTTAAGAGCATTACGTACATCCACAGAGCTGAAGCACTATCTACAAGTTTAAATTCCCCTCCCTATCTTCAAGAGTACAGAGGAATTCTAAAAAATAATTTAAAAAAATAATCTGTTCTACTACACACACTATTGCCTCAGAACTTCTCTGTATGGGATACAGTACGGTTGATTTAAGTTTGGTATGTGATTTACTCATTACGCTTATTGCAGTAATAGCTGCTAGTTTCAAATTATTTTTTTTAATTAAAACAAACATTCCTTGCAACAATATAAAAACACTATCCCTTTTAAAGCATAGAATGCAAGAAGAACTAGCTTCTTTGCAATCCAACGGCACCAGTCAACGAACTGACTCTGCTTTAAGTCACATAACTGATATCTCAATTTGGCAAACAAACCATTATTCTCAAGCAATGCTACACTACTACAAAGGCATATTATACTGGTGCCATCATCAAATTTAAATAAGTCTGAGAAGACCAAACTTAGCAGGACTATGTTGAAAGATAGATTTAATCCTAGAGCAAATTAGTACCAGCTCTCATGTAGTGATAATACACTGCATCAGTCCTCCTTCAAGTTTAAAAAAAGGCAGTATCTTTGAACTCATTAACTCATACAGAACAAAAGAGGAACACCTAATGATAGCCAGCTAAAGCTAGATGTTAGTAGTTTCTAAATTCAAACACACACAATGCAACAAGTGTTATTACTTCTCTAAATGTAGGAATGTTTGCCTTGTGTCATCAAGAAACTCTTTTTTTAAGATGCTTTTTGTTTCAATTCAGCTTTTGATGCAGCAATAGTCTCATCTGAAAGGTTTCAAAAGATTAAAAAAAAATCAGGCAGGAATTTAAAAATCTAAAAACTGATTTACTTATCCACTCTATTACTACAACTACATGCACAGAATAAAGTCTATTACAATCTAAAACTCTGAACAGGAGCCAATGCTTCAGAGATATTACATGACATGCAGATGGGTGCTCTTTAAGATATTAAAGAGCTCCTTAACAGTGCAGGTCCTTAATAACTATTAAGGATATGCAATTCCTATTCATCCTACCAGATGTAATATCTAATCACAGTCAGACCCTCCTTACAGTTCTACTTGTCAACTACCTGCATCTTTTAATGCCTACATACCTTTTAACGTATGTCATGCTTACCAGAAACAACTCAACCCCTCATTAAACCTAGGTAATACTTCTTTTGCCTAAAAGAATGGGCTTACAAATAATTCTTCTTTTAAATTATTTTTATTTCTCTTCCCTTCCCCTTCGCATATAGCTTTACATTTAGGATAGTTTTACTACTAAGAACTCTAAGAATGTATGAAACGCTAAACAAGAATAGGTGGCAACTTTTGGGTCATTTGCTCTGTTAAGTGGGTCTATAGCATTTACACCCACAATTTTAGATAATGAAATATAAATGTGACTAACCAGAAAGACATATGAAGTGTTAACACTTGGCATTAATGCTGTATTTAATGTGAGCATTTACACTCCATAGGAAAGAGCCTTTTAAAAAACTGAAGTTAAATGACAGATTCAGATTTCTGGTATACCAATACCAATTAAATTTGAAGCTTTCAACATACTGATTTTTAAACGGCTGCATTTGATCATAACTTCCTACTTCTAAATGGACCGAAACAAACTAGGAACTGAGTTTCTTAAATTCCTGCAACATTTTTTAAAATAAGTTACTTATCACTTTTTTTTGTTGAAGCATTGACTTCTACTGTATCGATCGTTGTGCCAGGTGAGATCTCATGTTTCTAATACTTACAGTGGCTTCCCCTTAAATTTTATCCCCTCCTGATTTTCAACCAGCTGCTACTTAAGCTTAGTTTCAGCTCACCTACTAAAACCCTAATGCTTCTTCTATTTCCACAATAACTGTAATACATCCTTATGAAAGTAATACTTACAGCTACTTTGTAAACAACACATTTCCATCATTTCCAGTGTTGTGAAGACATGGATAGAATACATCCAAAAGTAGTCCAGTAAAACGATGAATTTGAACCATTGCAGCAACGAGACCAGGCAGGTGCAGCAGCAATCCAGAAAGAGAAACAGGGGGGGTGTGAAGAGAGAATGAAAAGGAAAGAAAAAGTTACTTACATTTGACCAACAAAGTTACACACAATGCTTAGCATACAGTGTTTCATGCAACCTTAATTTAGTTTGGTTTATATGTATTACAGCTTCATTTCATAATAATACACTACATGACCTCTACACCATTTCACGATCAATACAGTTAGCTATTCGATAGTTCTTTTTACTCTAGATATTCAGTGTGCTTCTTGTTTACCATATGCTATCTGAACCTGTTCAAGGGTATTTATTTTCTTCAGAGACATTCACCAGAACATGTAATCTCATTTCACCACACTACTGCACAATATTTTTATTTTAGAATGGAAAAGGTACAAAGATCAGAGCCATCATCATCATAAATGTCTCACAAGATTTTGTATTTCTATGTCACTTTATACATTCAGTGAACAGTGGCAATTCACTTCACTTGCGACACTGAGGATTAGAGCACTGCTACAAATTTGGGCATAACTATCACAGTTGAACAGACAGAAAACAAAGAACAAATTAGGGGGCACAAGTTAAGTGTCTGTTCAGCATCACCTAATTCTGTGGATGACAAGAGGCCTACGCTAGTTATCCAACATGGCACTTAAAATACTTTAACTACAAACCCTTATCACAAAGATCCTTTAAATTTCTGTTTTTCACTAACATCTTCTCATGCTTGAGTATTTCAAGCAACAAACACAAAAAAAAAAAAAGAGGAAAAAAATCATCTCAATACCAAGTTCTAGGCCAGCAGTCAAGGATGCTTCTGCACCCTAACATCTAATTTTTTTAATCAATCCTGTACTCCCAGAGGCTCAGAGCCTATTTTTAGAAAGTTTACACTACAGTTCAAAGTCACACTGGGGTTCTCTCCTCTTTTTCTACCTAACAGGATATGACCTTTCTGTTTTCACAGTCCCCCTCATGTTCTATCAAGTGTCGCAAGCTGTAACAATTCAGCACATTGGGTACTTTGCGGCTGCACTCTTCCAAGAGGACAAAAAAGCAAAGCACTGCTGATCAGTTCCAGCTCCTCTCTGTGCACAAGAAAGGTGGCACAAGATGCTCCACGTAGCTTTGGGAAGAGGACAGATGCATGGGCAGCAGAACTGGAGCAGGCTGTACAGGCTAGGATACAACTAATGCTGCAGATCCTGCAGCAGTATGAATGCCCAAAGGTTTTGATATCAACCACCCTAAGCACTCTATTGTATCATTTATCACGTTGCACATGACTACTTTCAACTTTGAAATAATGTAGCATTGTCAAGCACAGACAACTTCTACATCAGTTCACCAAGCGCACAGGAGGGCCTGGTTCCCTACACAAAAGCAGTATTACTGAACCATGTGATTTTAAAACTACCATCCAGCAAGAACAGCCACATGGGCCAGACCAAAGCTCCTGCCTTCAACAGTGGCCAAAAACATGCATCTAAGGTAGTGCATACCACTGGGTAAACAGATGGCAGTATTTCTCCAAACACCTCCGCAGCCACCAAAAAATCTACCTCTCAAGTATTTGTTAAGATGGGGGCATTTTTCCAGTTAAATAGCGTTTGATTGATTTCTTTTCTGTGCACTCATACACTCTTCTTAGCATCACTTAAACAAAGCATCCACAAGAGCCCCTTTACCAAGGACTCCCTCTGATTAAAGGTACATTGTTAAAGGGAGGACTTTATCGTTTCAAAATCACTGCCTGTTAGTGCAATTGATGCACAGTACTACCTGTGTTGGAAAACAGCCTTAATAAGCTAGCATACTTCATTGAGAAGAAGCTGATTCACACCTCTGCTGCTCTTCTATAACACTCTTCTAGCTCCCTACTCTTCTGGAGAGGCCAGGATGAGAGCTACACACAGTATCCAAGAGGCAAAACAGATCCACAGTCTGATTGTGTGGTATCTCTTGTTCTCTGACCCTTTCCTACTGATTCCCAACATGCAATTTGGGTTTTTTTGACTACTTCCGCGTACTGAGCTGATGATACAGTCAACTATGCACAGGCCCAAGACCTTGCTCCTGAGCTTATATAGATGTTCACAGCTTACTAATGAGCACACAGCACAAAAGCAGACTGTGTATATATCACTTTACATTCACCTACACTGCATTTCAGCTACCGCTTTATATCAAGTCTTCTAACATCTTTAAGCCCCTGTAGTTGCCCATCATCTCTGCTCTAATAGCACACATGAAGGCAAGCCACACAAACAATTATCAATTTGGCCTTAGATGACTTTTCATGCATCCACTCTCTGCACTCAATGTTACTTTAATGTATGTCTCCCCCAAGCAAAATGTCAAAGCCCACATAAACCAGCTGCAGAGCTGGCGTTTTTAGATCCATCATCCAAACCAGTGGATTAACAGCCAGCCGCAAGCTGCTGTAACTACGCAAACGAATGAAGAGAAAGGAGGCACCATCAGTGGCTTTCCAAGTTTTAATGAAGAACACAGGCAATAAAAAAAAAAAATCCTCTTTTCCTTGATTTCTATCAAGCCTGTCTATCATCTTTGTTATTGCCCACACACCATAATTTACATTTCGCCTTTATTCTGTGCTGTCACCAGGAATGATAAAATTCCTTCTTCAGGTACTACCATCTGGGTCAAAAGATGTCAGTCTGTGGCATAAGGTCCATTGCCTGACAAAACAGCATACCTTAACCCTCTTATCAAGACGGGATGCAAATCCAAGCTGAGCTAAAGCCACTTTTTGCCTCTACCACACGTAACTTGAGAGCTCAGCTCACACTCTACATGGGTAAGTGCAGCTGCAGTGTACTGGTAGTATCCAGCAGCCTGTTACATGATGTTATGAAAACTCTTCAAGGATTTATGACACAGCCAAACTAGTATAAAATATTATTGTTTCAATATGGAGGCAATACATAAAACATAAAGCTAATACATATCCCTATCTTGTCCTGCCACATCCCAGAGGCAGACTGCAACTGCACGTCTTGCAACTGACTTTTTTTTGTTGCCACATTCTTAAAATAGGAGTTTTAGGTAGCAGTATTTGGTGTAGTGGTGCTTCTACAAGCCCTGAGAACTTCTTAATATAATAGATTAAGATATATGCAATCCACATTTAAAAAAAAATACTGAGTTTTAAAAGTATGGAAATAACAATACAAAACGGGGAAACGCATCAGCTCTAGCTGTAAACTTAAAACTTATGCTGAACATCTACAAACATGTTTCTCTTGTCACTATTCAAAGTAAAGTAAAAACATCTGCCAGGTCAATAAAGTTTACTGTAATCTGCATGGTAGAAGTCTAGTACTGATAGAAAGGAAATCAACACTTTTATTCCCTCAAATAGGCATCAACTGCAGACAGCAGAAACCTATTAAAAGCCTTCTTTTATAATTAGACAACCCAGCTTTCAAGTGCAAACCTAGGGTCTAGCCTACATTAGAAAAAAAACCTATCCTCAAAAAAGAGCCAAAAAAAGAAAATCGTTTTGACATGTAACCACGATTAAGGAATCAGGATCTCTTTCAGTCTCTAGGAGAAAGCTGATTAAGTCAATAATCAATAATTTCAATCGCTGATCCAGTGAATGCACTTTCAATTCAACTGTTCCTCAAAATCTCACTGGGCATTGTGAGTCAGTATCAGCGAAGAGTGAGCTTTAGGCCGTCTCTCTTTTCCTGTGCCAGACACTATTGTCTGGTTTATTAATGGATAGTGTTAAAACACATGTGATGTCTAAGAGCAAAAAGGTTCTGCAAGAAGGATTCTGCACTGTAAAAGATCAGGAAGAACAGACCGCGCAGTCCATCTGTTGAGCTACAGGCAGCACATCCAGAAGGAAAGCAGAAAACTCCAAAGAAAAACAAAGGGGATGTAGCAGGCACACTGGTAAACCTTAGCTTGCCTGTTAAAAAAGAAATTTGCTAGCTTCAGAGCCAGTCTACAGTATACAAGGGCAGGCTGAGCAAACTGCGCACAGACCGCAGCAGCCATAGCAAATACAGCCAGCACTGCAATTCTTACAGCGGCCAAAGTAGTGCAAGAAAGCAGACAACTACAGGAAAATGAAGTCAGTTAACTATTTAGAAAAACAAAACTAATTATAGATGGGGGGAGGAGGATAAAAGGCTGTCAAACTACCAAAGCAGCTCTGTATAACTACAGCACACAGTATTAAAGGAAGTTCTATCCATGATGGCTCTTTAAAACATTCAGACTAGCTACCCATATTGTTTTTTGTAATAGTTCATCCTTCGCTAGAATTAGCTAGACAACTAATTCCTTGAAGAAAAAGTAAGCCTTTTTTGTGCATTTTAAATACAATTTAAGAATACAGGAATACGATTGTAAAGCTTCTTGTTCTTTTTGTGCATTTTCTTCTTTACTCTGGCCTTAAGAAAGCCTTGGTCTGCCTGCAGAAAGCAGCACACAAACCACCATCACACAGCAACTTGCATCTAACTGAAATGACCAACTTGAAATCAAATCTGACAGTAAAGTGACCAATTATCTTCCACTCCATAAAGTAGGGGTCAAAATGACTACAGTAAGAAGTGGCACAGAAGACAGGGAAGCCTACAGAAAGAGGTCACCAAACAGCAGCCGAGAACTAGTGTCAGCCGCAGCAGCAGATAGAGCATCAACCACACCTCACTTGTCTATCACCACTTTTAACCTACCTTTCTTCCTAACTCCTCCTCCTCACTTTTGCTATCATTGAATGTTTATTCCAATACACACACTGAGAGGAGGGTTGAAGATGCAAAGGAAAAATATTTTGAAACAAGCCATGAAAGATTCCTGGATAGAAAACTTCCACGGGAAAGGAAAAAAAAAAAAAACACAAAAAACCAACACCAAACAAAAAAACCCCCACAACTTAAACAAGACACAAAACCAACCCACACCAACCCAAACAAAATTTAAAAAGTAGCTGTATTGGACTTGATATTTAACGAGTCTCTTGTCTATTTAGTTTGTGGAAGCTTCCCAAAGAGATGTAAATAAAAGATTTTAAGAGAATTTAAAAAAAAGAAACTGGTGGGAACTTTCAGGCACTTTTATCTTCTACTACTTTCATCTCCTATGAAATCAACTAAACCATGCGTCTGAATAGAGCCATTTTTAAGGAAATAGAAATTCTCCACGAAGTAGGTTAGTCCCTCAACCTGTAGACCATTTCAAGAGTCTTACTCAGCACTGGAAACATAGTAGGAAGAAGCAATGAAGCATATTAAGAAATACATTGAAGTACCATGCTATGACGTATCATTTAGTTCCTTTGTCATTTCCTTTTAATCTAGGTTACTGTTGAGCATTTTTCAGTTCCTTTAGGTTCACCTTAACATTGCATTTTCCTTCAAAATTTGTATACAGATTGGTCAGTTAACACAAAGACTCAGCAGGTGGTGATAAATCATGGTTTATAGGTTTAGACCTATTAAAAAAAAAAAAAGAAGAAAACAAAACCAAACCAACTAATTCCCTCCCGCTCCCACCCTAAATCTCCGGGTGAAGCAGCAGCAACAGCAAGGGCATCTCACACCTGCCCAAGCACAGCAGTGAATTTTTCAGGAAGAGCAGATTCCTGCAATCCAACTGGCAGTATTTCAACTGAGAGACTCCAAAAAAGAGCATTTGCAGGTACGGACTCTGTGCTCCCTTCTGTTCTACGCCTTGAATATCAATAGAAGTGAACTCCCCAGCTATATATCCTATCCCATTCTCCTCATCAAGCAGCTGTAAGGATGGCAATATAAGAAACAGTATTGCTACACTTCCAGCCTAAAGAGCTTACTATCTTATCTAGTAACATTTCTCAAACATGTAGATGCAGAAATGCTAATGAGAGGTGAATCACTCACGCAGAAATACTCAAGTATTTTCAACACACTCTAAGCGAAGTGTGTTCCCCTTAAAATCACGAGAGAAATTACAGTATTTCACCTCTGGTGCTCCTGTTAACATAAGGAATTCTCATTTAAAGTAACTAGGGTGAAGGGCTTTCGCCATACATTTCTGTATGGTGGATGCAACTCGTTCCCATATGGAAGCCATGTGTTATTTTCCCATACTAGTTTCTATGCTGAACACCTCAAGCTTTGACCTTCAGAAGCCTTGTAGGTTTCACCAAGGAAGACATTTTAAGCTAAAATTTTCTAAGAGACATGTCCCTGTCACTTGTCTTTTAAGGCTTACTGCATTTCTGTTCTGTAGCAAACTAGCAGCCCAAAACAGTGAAACACAAGTTCTGAAAGCACTGATTCTTTTGTCTCAGACAAGCAGTTCCTTTAGAAAAATTAAAATATATTTTGAGATTATCATTAACAAGCTGTTACCAACTAATCATTTAAAACACATTTTCATGAAAAAAGCACTGTGATAGTTCAAAGTTAAGTTATTGTATTTTTTATCACTTGAAGCAGGTTAGGTATTTTTCCCACAGCATTCATTTCGCCCATGACAGCATATTTTAATGACACTAAAAGACAGAAGTTAGACTTTTAATTATAAGCTGAATTTTCAGGATACTCTGAAATCATGTTTATTTTTGTTTCAATACTTCTACTACAAGGTTCATCAAATACTACCAGGAGAGGTCCTTAGGGATATTATTAAATTACTAATGCTTAGAGGATTTTACTTTTTAACTATTTCCATGCTGTCTGAGGACTTCTGTATTTATAATATAAAGAACTCTAATGAGATGAAGAAGATCAAAAAAAAGACACAGGTGCTATTTTAAAGAATTATGCCAACTAATAAAAACTCTCCAGATGTTAAACTTGGATGTTCTGAAACACAGCTGGCTGGCTGCATGATTTTTAATTGTGTTTATTTTTAACCTAGAGAGGTACCACAGAAAGACGGCTCCCATTATAATTACTGTGTAAGGAAGATAGTAAGTAAAACTTAAGATTGTTTCCCTGCGGGTTGCAATTGCAACTGATACAAAAGAATGGTCCATACTGATAATAAAATGTATCATCCAGGTTTAGTATTAAGACTATTACAATACATAATTGGTATAATTACCATTAATCTCTAGTATAAGTTAGCAGTTAAAAACCCTAAGTTTTGGGTTCATTTATCCCATGTCAAGGAATTCATTTTTAACTTGTCATTCACTGCATAAATTTTTCAAGGAGGAAGGCAACCCATTTGAGAGCATCCAGAACACCAGCAGTCTAATTGCCTTGGATGACAAAACTAAAGATTGCAAGGACTTTACCTAAGGGGATATTGGTTGGTTTACAGGCATATTGCTAGGCAAGAAGTCAGAGACACAAAGCTTGGGACAAGTGAAATTCATTCAGTGACCAGATTAGAGGCCATCCATTGAACATTTCTTTGGAGAAGCCATGTCTTTATCACTTTCAAAGTCTTCTCCAAAATCAACTCGTATATGTTTGGACAAACAAGATGTCAGTGTCCCTTCATTACTAAGGTATTAACACTCAAATAACTTCACTTGGTCTACATAAACTACTGAGTACCGATGTGATTTTGAACCTACCCCCTGAAAATTTTGATTTTTTAAGGATTCAAAACACAACAAATCTTAAAGATCTTTTACAGAGGCCCTGGTAAACACCTAAAAAGGAACAAACATCAACCAGCTCAAAAATTAACTTGCTAATTAAATTTGAAACTGCTACTAAGGAAAAACTCCCTGCTGAAATTCCCAGCTTTCCTTGCAAATTTTTATAGGGTGGGGGCTCTCTCCACCTTTCAAGCATCTAGTCTTCAGTATTGTTTTGAACTTGTAACATGAAATTTTTCTGTTAACTGATTAAAAAAGAGATTCCTTTCAATCACAATCCACAACTTTACAAGAACTGAAAAAGGACTGAACAATCATATCCACTAGTTTTTGCCCCAGTCTCTTTAAGGTCTTGTTCCCCATTGCTTCAGCCTGTCACTTTCAAACTGCAGGTTCCTTCCACTGCTCTGAAAACTTACAGGTTTGCAGATGCCCACAGAATTGCAAATAAAAGCACTGAAGGTCAATACTTGGCACCGCTGAACAGTAGGGCCATGAGCTTCAGTAACTAATACTGCAGCAGTTTGCAGGCTATTCTCCTCCGCAAATTCTTTCTTCCTCAACTGAGTGCTAAAAACACAGAGAACACAGAAAGCAGCAACAGCATGGCTCCCCTTTACCTATCATCAAGAGATTACTCAGACCTTGATTTTGCACCATCTGGCAAAGCCTCCCAAGAGGAAACTAAATTAATCTTGAATCTCTTGGTTTGTTAGCATACCTTTACTAACTACAGTTAGGAAGCATTTGTTTCCAGAAGCACGGGATGGGAGGGAGAAATAAGAAGACGGGTTTCTTGGCCTCATTCTACTTTGGAAATTTTCACTATCCCAAACTTGAAACCATTCAATTACATTTAAGCCAGCATCTGGAACTCAGATTTTGAGTCATATACTCCGAGTTTTGCATTCTTGTTCTAAAAAGCTACAGTGAGTATTGGTAAAACTGCACAGCCAGAAAAAACTTTGCTGTCAGAAAGCTTCCAAAAAAATTACATTTCTCCAGCATTAGATTTTAATGCCTCGCAACTGTTTTGTTTTTGACAAATCAGCTAAAACTGGCATCTCAACTTATTTAAGATAACAGCACAGTTCGGATCTAGTCAGGACTACAAGAGCCTCTGCACTGCCAGATTTCTGCAGCCATTGTTAGTCAGGGCTTTAGTTTTGCAAATCACTCAAGAAAGTCCTAATGGTAATATTAATAATAACATAAACATCTTAGGTAATGACACAACAGCAGATAATAAAAAGCAAGTCGCCTCACCCATTCAGTGCTCAAGGAGTAAATGATAGCAGCTGAAAACAAGAGCCATTAAACTTTGCCCACTTGTGTTTATCCTCAGCAAAGTCACCAGCTCAGCACCAAGGGGAGAATACTAACTTCTTAACCATGAGCATTCATTCCTCCAACCTCTTCCCTATCTTAACCACTGGTAGAGTGGAAATAAACAAGTTGTACAACTAGATCAACTACCATGTATCTCTTGTGCCTTGGGCACAATACCGTAACTTTCAGCCTACGTTAAGATCCAGTGCTAGGGTAGGAACAGAACATCAAGCTTGCTTCTCTTTGCAGCAGTGCCATGTTACACAAGTCTAAAACAGGCACTAAACCAGCATTCTGCATACCTGTTTACTGCCAAAATGGTCGGCTGAAGTTCCATCTCTTCCTAGAGCACACTTGCATTTCTTTTTTCATGCTATGAAAGGTTCAGGGGGCTCAACTGATAGAAAGAAAAATAATCTTGAGGAAGAAAAACCAGGCAGTCCCTGTGAGCTGAGCTCCATGAACTGTCTGTCAGGTCAAAGAGGCACCACTGCAAGGGTTGGGAGAGCGGCAGAGTTGCTTCCTTTCAAGCAGCTGGCCAAAAGATTCACCCAGCAACTGTACCATCGGGGGTGAGCTTAGGCTTCCCTGGTATCAGTTCTGGTAACTGTACAGCTAGGGAACAAGCCAGATTAGCTCACATATCCAGCTGAAGACTACCCTACCCTAAGGTTAACCTTCCATTACATCAGCAAGTTCATCTCATCATACCAGTATATGAGCACTAGAGGTAACACAAAGGAGAAGAGAAAAAACACACCATCAAGACAGTATTTTTCAGTTGCAGTCTAGTTATATCAGCGTAAGCTAAGGAATTGCATGAAAAGGTTCTTACGAAAGAACAAAAAGGAAAGCAGAGGCTGCTGTTTGAAAATGCTGTTGGGCATACTAAAACTTCCATCAAACTGTGAACAAATTACACATAAATGAGATTAAAATACTCCAAATGGCCAACACTGGAAAAGGTTTTATTTAAGCTTTTTTTTAACATTAACTTAAGCATTCTTGGCAATTTTGACCACCTCACTAGGTGAAATCTCATTTTATTTAAAGTTCAATCATTACATGAATGGTCTCTAATGTATGAGATATAAAAAGAGGTACTATTTCATACATTATTCTTCTAATAATCTGCTTGCTCATAATACAGTGACAACCACTGGCACCAATATCAACATTCATACCATCTTACATTTTTCTCAGTATCAACTGCAATGACCTACAATGCTTTTTCAGGCAAATGTCACACCAGAAATTCTGCCACCCATTACTTCAGCTGCCTTTCTGAAAGGTCTCTTTGTAATAACATTACTGTACGATAGGCTGATTTCTACAAATAATAAAGACTATTTTGATTGGAATTTGATAAACTGCTACCTCGTAGCTCAACACTCACCAACAACGTTAAAGAGTAAGCCCTATATATCTATCCATCTATTTGCATTTCTCTCTTTCTGGTCATTGTTCCCATCATGCTTTACCCCAAAGCACTGGAAAAGGCTTAGTATGTGATATTTTCTCCTTTGAGGACATGCTTCACTGTCACCCCCTGGTCTTTTTTGTGGTCAAATAAAAGACGAGTCTAAAGCCTTTTTTTTTTTTTCTTTCTTCCTTCAGGTCGTGCATCTTCTGTGAGTATGATGCAAATTTTCCATTTAAAAAGCCCTATTTTAAAAATGCTGACACCAAACCTCGGTGCTGTATCTTAATATCGATCCCCCTAAAGCTACAGTGAGTCAAAGGAGGGAGGAATCTTCCTAACATTTTAATCAATCCTCCCCCTGATTGTAGGTCCTAACATCTTCATTATTCAGGTTAAAAAGCAATAACCAATGGAAAAGCACACAACTGTTAAGTGGAAAACAGGAAAAAAAAGGCAATTGAAAAACTTACATCTTGAGATGCAATTTTCAATGTTGACAAAAAAAAACCTTCCGTCTTCTGTGCTACTAAGAAATAATTCAGTTCTATTTTAGTTGCTTAAGTGCTTCTGAATGTAACACCCATAGTGTTATTGTTCTGTAATACTGCTTCCAAAATTATTTGCAAATGCATTCTAAACTATCATTGCGCTAAATGATAGAAATCTGGCATGAAAAAGGCCACACAAAGATCCATTTGAAAATAAGATACAGAGCTACAGCCACTGAAGAACAGATTCCCCATAAGCAGCTTGAAGAAGGGCTACTAGGCAGCGCGCTACTCTATACAGCGGTGCTACCAGTCCAGACACTGAAGTCGGTATGCAACTGGTGGGCTTCTGTAAGGCACATTTAGAAGCGTGGAACAGCACTGATGCACAAAAACCAGAAGTAAGATTAAGTGGCTTTTGCGGGAAGGAAGTCCAGCATGTACATCAGAAGAAGGTTTAGTCAGGCGTGTGTTTTGCATACCTCTAGCTCAAACTCTGTCAAAAGGAAAGTGGATACATATTGTCTTCTGAAGTGTTTATGAGCCTACTGGTTACTTTTCCATTTTTAATGTAACACAAAGAATGTCATAACTTACAGTAGCTTCACAGCCATGCTTGTGCAATGCAGCAAATATCTGGTTTTGCAGGGCAGCTGCATTAAACTAAAGCAGAAGGCAAAACCTACAAGTTATTTAAGTAAATATTGATTTGATTCTTTCATATTAAATAAAAAAACACAAATATAAAAGAACTACCTGATGACATTACAGAGCTATCACGATGCTACCATTAAACCAGGGCTGGAAAAAAGTCGAATTTGACTCACCCTTGACATATGTGAAACTCACTCTGGCAAGGTGAGCAGGAAGTCACTGGTTTCTGTGAACCAAGTTTCTGGCCCTCACAGCTGAGAAATGTCTTTACCTCACCTATGCCACCATCCTCACCTCTGCAAGACATCTATTCTATAAATATCAGCTCAAGACGTTCAAACCCTCCTAGGGAATAGTTTGTGTCCGCCTACGGTTTAACACTACCCCAAATTTGAATTACTAATTTAAACGAGACTTAACTAAACTACTTAAATGGTGACTAAATGCCATTCTAATTACAGAGAACACATTTGCAATTAGCTAGCTTATTTCAGGAGTTAGAGTACCAACTTACAGAAAACAGAACGTCGCTCATACATACGCATCTCTGGTCTAGACAGGTTAAGTGAATAGTCTGGCAATAAATTAAAGCTAAAAATGTATGTCACGCTACAGTTCCAAGTAGAAACCTCTCTCTTACACCTTCTCAGAGGCAGATTTTCCATCACTGACTTTATGTTTAAAATGAGGTTTTGAATCTATAGCCATTGTATTTTATAACTATTTGTTGTCTTAATGGGTATTTTAACATAGTATTAAAAACATCACTACTGCACCATTGGGCAAGCTACTAAAACTGCAGAAATTTAAGTACTAGAAGTATGAGCCTGACCCATGGAAGAGAGTAATACCACTAAGATGCCAGCCAGTTAGAGGGAAAAAAAAAAAGAAGATAGTACTACTGTGCACATTTAGACATTTTCATGCAAAAAAAAAAAAAGCAAAATCTTTTGCATTTTAGCTTACAAAAAAAACAAGTTTGATCCTTTATTTCCATGTAAGATAAACAACCAAGGTTTTATCCCTATATAAACAAAACCACGTTTGTTTGTCACACTGAGTATACATCTGAAGCACCATTTTAACTGAAACTAGTCGCTTGTCCTTGTGGGTAAACTGAAGGAAATGCTGTGAGTTATTATCAGCACATAGACTGATATGCACAGTTCTGGGTGCATTTGCTTCAATTTCATAATGACTAAATAACACCCCTTTCTTCCACAGCAGCAAATGCAGAACAGGTGATGCCCTTGCATTTCAATTCAGGTTTCAACACAGACAAGGCAGTAACTGACATTTAAAGCAATGTCTTTTTGAAGTCTGCTCTCCTAAATAAAATTTCTGTTTATTGGGTTTTGTTATTCATGTGTTAGCTTAAGAAAAAATAAAAAAAAATTTAAAAATGCAGTCATCTGAAGCCAGAAGGAAATAATGCTCTCATGTTCACAAGTCACTGGTCAAAGATGCTAGCAATCTCAGAAAGCAAACAAAATTCAACATCACAAACTAAGCAGGTATCAAGTGAAAGATGTTAAACACTACACAAAAATACGTCTTCCCCAATTTCCTAATGTTTCAGCAGGCAAGAACTTTAAAATACATGGAAAGAATTATAAAGGAGAAATACTTCACAGTAATATTAGTTTGATATTTCAGTGAAAGTTCTAGTCAGAAATTAAGTTATCACTGAGCACTGAAAAGCTACTACTACAAAAAAATCTTGCATAAGAAGGTACGGTCTACCTTTTAGCTGAAATATACAGCAATGGCCCATCTAACTTTCACGGGAGCTGAGCCTGCATACTCACACAAGCTGGCATTTTTTTTGGCCACGATTTTAATACAGATCATAGGTATTTCTACATATGGAAGCATTTCTTTCACTGAACATAACCTAAAGCCACTGTCAGTCAGAGAGAGATTCCAATGGCCAAGGAAAAAAAACAACATTCAGTGAATGGGTACTTCTGACAGTCTTCTGTTCACTGCTTTTTCATCTGCAGGAGGCGGCACACAAACTGCACGCAGAAGATTCTTGAACGTTGTCTTTCACAGAATTACATTTGTACGTAACTGGTTCAGCGTGAAGCAAACAACTTCACGCTAAAATAAGTTGAGCTGCGTCTCCTCAAACCGCCCGTTAAAATTTCCGTATGGAAACGCACCTTTTCCCAGTCACCCTCCCGAAACACTGAACCCCCCCCCCTCCAATTTATGCCGCAGGACTGTGTAGCCGAGCGAGGCGATCACACGGAAACCGCTCAGGAAGCATTTCATACGGATGCTCGCAAGTCGTAATTTTTAACCTTTATTTGGTTTTAAAAGCGACGGGCCGAGGCCCTGTCCCTGCGGCAGGGGCCGGAGCCGGCCGGGGCGGGCGCGGACCGGGCGCCCCGCGGAGGCGGCGACCAGCCCCGCGCACGCCAAATAAAAGCCAGATCCGAGCGGCATAAAGCCCTAGGAACAACAACAAAAAAAATTAAATAAAAAAAAGGGGAAAAAAAAGAAAAGCAGCTACCGAGGCAGGCGGGCGGGCACGGCGCGGTGCCTCCGGCCCTCTCCCGCCGCCGCACACGCACAGGCGCCC
>VWZL01001466.1:1141466-1178332 GCA_013396915.1 Stercorarius parasiticus | reverse complement strand
CCTTCCCTGCCTGCCTCCCGCCCTCCCTCAGCCGCGGCGGCAGCGAGCGGGCCGCCCCCTCCTCCCCGCGCGCCTCCCGCCAGCCAACCCGGCGGCTGCCGCGGCAGTTCTCCAACGCCCCCTACGCCGATTGCGCCGAGGGGCCGCGGCCCTTCCGCACAGCGCCTACGCTCTGGCGGGCCGGATGGACGGACTCAGCGGCTCGGCTGGACTCGGCTCGGCTCCGCCGCCTGCTCCTCCTCTTTCTCCCTCACCGCCGCCTCCACCCCGCTCCTCACACTCTCGTTCTTTGCCCGCCTCCCCGAGCACGCAGCGGCGGCTTCCGGTTAGGCGTGGGGCTCGCCGTGATCCCCACGTCTCTACCCCCCGCCCCCCTCCTAGCCCAGCCTGGGATTGAACTGTTATTTCCTCCCGCTCCGTGTCAGAGAAAAAAGGGACCGCTCGGTGGCCATTTTGGAACCGGGCACGCTCAGGAAGCGCCAAAGCCCCCACGGCGGCCGTAGGGCTNNTGCCCGCAACAAAGATGGCCGCCAGCGCTGACGGGCTGAGCCAGGCGGTTACAACGCCCCCTCTTTCCCCGGTGCTATTCTCGAAGCATCTCTAGTGCGTACGCGCCTTGCAGAGCCCATTGAGGGCTACGGCACCTTACGCTCCCTCCGCACGCCCGCCCACGCAGTTGGCGTGCGAGAGGCGGGCAGGGGAGGGAGACCCGGGGATGGGAAGAGAGGGGCCGGGTGGAGCTTTTAGGCCGGGGGCGCTGGGGCGAGGGCCCGCCGGCCTCCCTCATCCCCACCGAACGCTCCGGCTGCAGCGCTGCGGCTGACGGTCCGTCGCTCTGCTTTCCCGCTACCTCCGCCCGGCTGAGGAGAGGGCGCCGCCGCGGCGTGGTAGGGGAGAGCCCGGCGCCATCCCGCCCGTGAATGAGGCGTTTGGGTCCCGCTCGAAACCGCCGCCTCATCGCGGAGCCGCTTCCCGCCGCGGCCGTGGGCCCCCGGCTGCCGACACCCCAGCCTGTGCCCGCCGGGGCTGGGGGGAGCGGGCCCTTCTTGCCATCAGGAGGTGATAAGTTGGTGCCCAAGTCCTCCCAAATGAATGAGAACTNTGGACTCGGCTCGGCTCCGCCGCCTGCTCCTCCTCTTTCTCCCTCACCGCCGCCTCCACCCCGCTCCTCACACTCTCGTTCTTTGCCCGCCTCCCCGAGCACGCAGCGGCGGCTTCCGGTTAGGCGTGGGGCTCGCCGTGATCNGAGGGCGCCGCCGCGGCGTGGTAGGGGAGAGCCCGGCGCCATCCCGCCCGTGAATGAGGCGTTTGGGTCCCGCTCGAAACCGCCGCCTCATCGCGGAGCCGCTTCCCGCCGCGGCCGTGGGCCCCCGGCTGCCGACACCCCAGCCTGTGCCCGCCGGGGCTGGGGGGAGCGGGCCCTTCTTGCCATCAGGAGGTGATAAGTTGGTGCCCAAGTCCTCCCAAATGAATGAGAACTCATTTTAAAAAAAAAAAAATAAAATGCCATTTGAATGCTGCTGTTGGCAGGCACCACATAAAATCCGTCTAGAAGACCAAAGGGCTGCTCATATGCCCTGGGAATCACCATGACAAGCCTTACCACTTGGGCTGGTCTGGCACGTCCCGGAGACCCTGGGTTGGCTCCTCTGAAATGCTGTTACAAGTCAGGGTAAACGTCCACTGTGGTAAAGAAGTGACACTGGAAAAGGATCGACTCCAAGGGAGGCAGAAAAATGACTTTTGCCTTTCCTATTCCGATACAGCTCTCGACATTGTATTTCCTCTTTATGTTTGGGACAAGTATCTTTGGAGCCTTTTAAACTCCGGGATATTTTATGCCCCAACTGAAATACTGGAGGCCTGTATTTATGATGTGTGATTTGAAACCTAACATACTTTCTTTTGTGTTAGGGATTTCCGAGTATGGTCCGTTCCTTTCCCTTTTATTTCATACAAGGCACAGCATACTTCTCTAGTAGAGAAAGGTACTTGGCAAAAAGGGAAAACTATATAAATTTATTGTGCCTATGATATAATTTGTTTCTGCCATTATTAAGAGTACATTTTAAGAGCATTCCCTGGTATTAGAAGGATGAAAATAGTGGTTTTAATTTCAGCAGCAAAAGGAAAACTTTCAATAATGCAGTATTTCTTTAGGTAGAGTCATAGCAAGACAGACAGAAGCAACAATGATGACACTAAGATTGTCCTTGTTTTCGATTTCCACCCAATTCTTTCTTGTCTAAGTCTGACTTCCTTTTTCGGGTGCATTTGATAAACAAATACTTTTCGCAACAACAAGAAAAACGCATCATCTTTTCAGAAAGGTATGCAGCCCTGCACAATGTGGTTCAGCACTGTTTAAGAAGTGGTGGCGTTACAATAGACTGTGGTTCTCGGAGGCCCAAGGGAAAGAGATTTTTATTATCATTGGTCACAGGACTGCCAAATGTTATCTCATAAATCTGTGTCTTTCACAATGGATGAGGTAAGAAATAACCTCTTTTTTTCATTCTGGTTGGTTTAGGTGGTAATGTCCATGGCAATAAGATATAGCTACATTGCTTTCGTGGTTATTTGAATACCAAAAAGAGACATTTTACACCACAGAAGTTGTTCACTGAATACAAAATATGGTCCCTGCAGCTCTCCCATAAAAATACATTGTGGGAAAATAAACAAGTAGAAGAATCCTTGTTTTCTCTCTTGTAGTAAGGACTCTAGTTGCTCAAAAACATTTATCTTGGTTTTCAGATATGCAATGTTGAGAAAATAGTATGTAACTGATGAGGATATCTTCAAAAAGGGAATCATGCTTTTTAAGTAATTTCCTTTTAAGTAAGGCATTACTTTGTTGATTGATCATTGGAAAAACAAAAGTGAGCTTTCACCTTTAAAATCTACTGCAAAACTGGCACAGGCTTAAATGAGGAAGCAAGATACAAGCCAGTGGGTTTTATGTGAGGTTAATGTCCCATTTTTCTGTGTTGTGAATAGCAGGGGGGGTTCTCTTTTCATACGGTAATTTATGGGGTTAGGAAGATTCTGCAAAACTGTGTGCATTTTGAGAAGAAATAAAGCAAATGCAAATGGGTCCCCAAGGTTTGAAGAATACTATGTTCTGTGTACAATGTAATAAATCCAAACTTTTCCATTCCTGTAGCAAGCTGCTGTTTGTCTTTCAAAAGGAAAAGACTTGACTAAATCTGTTACTAAACTTTAAAAAACTGAACTCAGCAAGTACTTTTGAAGACTCTTCGTATTTTATTTACATTGATCATTTTGAAAGAATATGCAGTTTGTGACTCCTTCTTGTGAAATTAATAAAAAGCTTTGCAAAGGTAAATGTAGAGCGCTACCGGCCACAACTCAGAACCCATCTGTGTCCTTCTTGTCTTCAGATGCAGAAACAAAACCCACTCACCTTATTTACAAAATCTGCTAACTAGGGTTGCCGCCAGGTTGGTTCCCAACCAGCCGAGCCAGTTTCAGTGTCTTCTTGCTAGTGAGACATATGAAGAATATTTTGGTTTTGGTTTGTTGGTTTTTTTTTTTTTTAATGCAAGCAGACGTGACTCACTAGGTGAATTTGCACATAGCATTAGCTCCAGCACGGGACGTGGTGGAATTACTGTGTTTGTACCCTGTTGACTTGTTGTTGCATGGAAACTCCAATACCTCCTGGATTTGTAGGGCACGTGGTGCATCCCCGGCCTAAATTGCGCTTGCTCAGTCAGTCTAATGTATGCAGCATCCTTTTGAGCTGCTGTGCAAGTGTAACAGATCTTTGTATACCAAGCGATCGCTTGCCAAAACAACCAGTTTCATTATACCTGGGTGAAGTCCTGAATTCGCACTTCTGTAAACCAATCTCTCTCTTGCAAGATAGGAGGCTGAGGATGCTCAACAGTGAATAATAAGCACAGGATCCTCCTTCAAACCCATCCTTAAATCAGCTTTGCAGTAGTGCTTACCAGCGTCTTGACCACTCTTTGACCACTGCTAGTCATGCTGACCAGTAATGTCTCCTGTCCTTGTAGTTTTTGCCTCTTGGACATCTGTTGCCCTTAACATTGGATGATCTTTTTGTAAATACTGCCATTTTGCTGTGTTCGCTAGTACAAGAAACGGCCCGACACAATGGTAACACAAATGCTAACAACAGTATGAGGCATCTGGTGTCGCTTCTAATTGGGCCCTGGTGTCTTCTTGTCCATCAACCCTTTCCTATTTTGAGCTATACCGAGTCAGTAGGGCTGCTTGGCTGAATAAAGGTTTCCAGAATCAGGCCTGTATTTTCTGTATTCAGGGGAGGGCCGTCATGAAACAGAAACCCCTTGAAAATTCACAAGCAGCACAATAACCAACTATCCTAACGATCATTGTCCCTGCCATCACGGCTGTTGTCTTTGGCTGCTACCTACAACATTATTCCACCAATATGCAAATGAAGCAACATAAAATTTATACCTCTTGGCTCCCTTTTAAGTCTCACCATTTGCTGTTAAAAAAAACGCTCTGCAACAATCAGAAAGAGCTACATTCATCAGCAAATGCTTATAAAATGCTGTAAAAGTTATGAACACAGGCTTCTATTGAACAATTGCTATGGGAAAAATACAGCATCTCTTGTTTTGTAGTGTGTTTACTGTATCGTCCTGGTATACATCCATTACTTCAATTATCTAAAGAAAGAGGCTTTGATAGATTATGACCCAATGATGTGATCCTTGTGAGAGGCACACACATGCACTTATTGTTTAAGGTAGAAAATGGTTGCTTTGTGCAGTTACAGTTGTGTAGCAGAGAATATAGATCAGTAGAAGCAGGAAGGCAGCCTAACCCTTAGTCATGTACCCATACCAATAACAATTACTTCCTTAAGAGAGGTGAGATAGAACCTTCATGGCAGTTTCCCTCATCCTCGTGAGAAGGACTTGTGGCTTGGGAAACACAGCAGATTTCCAGTAATGTTTAACTTTTTGAAGAATGCACCATCTAATACGTTGTTTGTACAACATCCACAGACACAAGCCACTGAGCTGTCAGATTGAAAGATCTATTTCCTACACCAGGGAGTCGGAGCCTTCAGCAAAAGGCCCCTCTCGCCTTTCCGCTTGCAGGCAGCAGGTGCTCGGATGGACCAGGAGCAAGGTGATTGTGTGCAGCGCGCGTCCTGTAATTCCAGTTCTCCGCTTGTTTATTTGTTAATAAGTAAACCCCATTGGGGTTGGGCAGGTCTCGGTAAATCCTTAAGAGGCTTTCTGTATATCCCGATGTGTAATCATTAATAACCACTGCTGCAGCCAGACATATACCGACGAACCGTTGTGTCTGAGGAGAGTCCCACAGGCATAAAGGGTCTACTCAAATTGTCACCATTGCAAGAGCAAGGCCTTCAGAGCGTCAGGCTTATTGCCTGTTTACATTAGCAAGTGCTTCCTAGCATAGCATAAGGTACTGCTGTCATACTTTGCATATTACATTAGGAAAAAAAAATACTAAGCATTTCATGCAATGTGGTGTTTATTACATTATTTTTTTATTATTTAAGGAAAGAAGTTAGGCCCTCCAAAAGAGAAATAATTTTTCTTAAAATGAACCAATGAGTTTAAAATTACTTTCCTGCATAAATGCTCGACAGGGTTTTTTTCATTCCAGAAGTAAAATATTATGGAATAAATAATAGTAAAATATTACAGAATGAAAACAAATTAATACTGTACATAAAGTAGTTACCTCTTTATTCTCTTCACTCATATCTGAACATTGTTTCTACAAAAAGTAAAGTCAATGACGGGTTCTGATTGGAAAGAAGTACCGTGTACCCTGTGCCACTGCGGTCCCAGCAATCCGTCTTTGTACTTTCCAGCTGTCCTCTTTCGATTAAAGGACATCTGCATCACCCTAGGAACACTGAATTGGGCTTTGTCCTTGCAAACACTGAAGTGATAGTACTTGACATTAGACTTGAGGTAGCAGTATGCCACATCAAGGCCTTGGGTACAGATGTTGAAAAACTGAAGCAAAGTGTTGCAGATTGTGCTACTTACTGGCATTTTAATAACTTTTTCACTGTGTTCCAGTTCCTTTACCTTTGAAAATGTGACTCTAGCTTCTGACATGATTACTGGGCTACCTACAAACTGTAGTCCTCTCCAAACTCATCCCTTCGTACTGCAAGTTGGACCAGCCTGGACCCTGCTCCCTCTGGGTGGGAAGGTCCCGAGTACACCCGCTGTGCTTACTCTTCTTACCTGCATGTGACCTGGCTCCTGGATCTACCCTTTGAGGCTGCACCCGGCACTTCAATGAATCGATTAAGCAAAATGAATTGCTTAGCACGACCATACCAGGAGTGCAGCACTTCACAGAGAGGAGGACTTGAACTCCACACCTGTCTAATCTACCATGCATACGCATGGAACCTGCCCAAGGTCGTCAGACTATCCTTCCTGGTTTTTCTGACCAGCTGCTTTGCATGAACAAAATTATTGGTGCCTTGGCACCAGAACATCCACCCTACACTTCCTGAAAGTCACATTTCAGATATTCAGTTGCACTTTTCAATTTCAGATATTCCATGTGCTTTTTATCTTTAGGTTCCAGCTTAAAAACAGTTGTCGATCCTTGGGCTGGAATCAATGAATACAATCTTTACAGTTCACTGCTTGGCTTTATCTCCTGCTTTTGGCAGAGTTTGGGTTATTTGTACCTGTCTTTTGGGCTTTGGTCGTAGTTTATCTAGCAGCAGCCATTAGGCTGAACACACCTATGCATGGAGCTCTAGTTAATGCAATAGAGGTACTCATTCCTTGCAACAAAAGGTGATAGGAAACACTTAGGAATACGTAAAAAAGCAAAACCTATTTTTTTTTAAGCCACGTGTAAGGATTAGTGTCTTTTTAAACGTGGAACTGACTGAAGCCTACTGCCACTGATGCCAGTGGGAATTTTGCAATTGGTTATACAATCTCCTACAAGTTAAATTTGACTGTTAACATGAAAAAAAAAATCTCAAAACTATGTTTTCTAAGAAAACCATGAGCAGCTAAAATATGAATGTGACAGTACAGATATACTCAAAACACATTATAGTTCAATCCAGTTGGTTAAATTATAGGTGCATAATGTGGAAAATGCTGAAACTTAATTCAGATTACTTCTTCATATTTGTATTCTGAATGACATCATGCTGAACTGCTTTTTTACATAAGGAGAACAGTACTTAGTGATTTTGCTATGATGACTGAGCGATACTAGAAACAGAGCACAGTTCTGAAAGAATCTGTTATGTAGACGTTTGGGATTCATAATGGAAGATAATGGTCTTTTTGATGATGAATCCACTATATAAGCCAAGAATATTTCAAGAGCTTATTTCAAAGTAGATCCATTAGCATAACCCAAGACATATCCTTGGTCTTACAGATAAGAAAAGTTCTTGTATTATTGTAATAACAGAAAGTTAGAGTGTTAGAGATTTTTTGAAGAAATTATATACTTGTTACAGAGCCAAACTTTAGGTTCAGTTCTTCCAGTGTATACATTTTAATGCAACATACATAATCTGTGTTAGTGTAGAAAAATTAGTGTTGGAGTTATCTGCATAGTATCATAGATGTGTTTAATGAAACAACAGTTTTTTCCCACTTCTGGATCATGGGGTCATTAAATGTCCTTGGACTAACTGGCAGCATGGGCTCTTCCAACCCAGGATGTTTCTAAGCTCCTTGCCAACATTTCTTCTTTTTTTTTCCTAACAGTCTAATGTAATGCCCAATGTTCTGTAAAAAATGTGGTTAAAACCAGTGGATGAATATACGTGAAGCATGTACTGTTTGGTTATACATTGATAGCATTTTTTTATAGTTAATCTTGTGCTCTACAGAGTGCATGGGAACACCTCCATTATATAATACGCTAAATAAAATCACTTTTTTTTTTTTTATACCTGGAATGACTAGTTGCATGACTTCATGTTTTATGAATACACTAGTATTTGTAATGCTGGTGCCTGTTGTCAGATATTACTCATCTTCAGCAAAGACACTGCGATAGAAGTAGTCTATTGGACATGACATTTATATTGGACATGACATTTACATTTACGTGCATTCTTTATTTCTTTGAAATACCTAGCTGAAGAATTATTACTGAAAGAGGGTTCAGTTGTGTAGGAAGCAAATATTTGCCTAGGTTATCCTTCTTTAAAAAGTGTTTTGACTACTTTTATTGCAAAAAGAATCACAGTATTGTTCTACCTGTAGCATATTATTACGCAGCTCATGCAGTTACTGCTGTGTTGTCTAGCTGGTCCGAAAATTCAGTGTATTGAATTCCAGTTTGCACGCCAGCGGTCTCCCATTTTATATCCATTTATTTCTTGGTGTTTTTCTAGTTTATTGTATTTATCTCAACTATTTAAAATGTCTGCAAATATCCCCATGGTAATGGAATTCACTTGGCAGCAATGTATAGTTATATGAATCATAACTAGACAGTAAATAAATGGTTTAAGGCATAACTAAATACCAAATGGAAGCTGATATGTTTGATAACAGCAGAAGGTATTTATTGTGAATACTCCTCAACACTATTAATATTCTTTCCTGGAAAGCCCTAGTTCTCAAAAAAAGTAGGTTTGGGCACATTTGAGAGTTTGGTCTTGATGTTTTGGGGGATGTTCCCCAAAAGAAACCCTTTCCCTGTAGATGGGTGGATCATCCATAACTCTGTTGTGGCTGAGTCTAGAGAGCAAAGGTGGCTGTTGTAATTCTCTATGAAAGAATTGGGGATCGTTGAATTTTCATGATTATGGATCTATTAGTGCGATGGACTGTCCATAGCAGATAAATGGAGAAGCAACCCTTTAGAAAGGTTCTTAGTTTGAGCCTATGCCTTTGACAGAAAGCAGGCTAAAGCAGCATTTATGGGCCTTCAAAAGATCTAGTGTATGCGCATGTAGCTTCCAATGAATAAACAAGCCACTGCTTTTTGTAATGGCATGTAATGGAATAAGATGGCTGAATACTTGCAGAGCATTTTTTTTGCAAGAGAACAGTATTCGATTTTCTGGGGCTACAATTGGCAAAGAAGCCTTTTTCAGAGTATTCATAATTACCACAGCTATGAAAAAAGTGTCCATTCAAGTTAGTGTCTTAGGTGGACCCATTAGCTACTGATGTCTTGTTGCATAAATGCACACAGTTGCAAAAGTGACACAGGTTTTTAGTGTAGGACATCTTAATCCGTTGTGCTAGCTACATGGCTTCTCCTTCAAACACAGAGGGAAGACTGTGCAGTCAAGGGTGTTTTAATTCCATATCTAAAGTTCAGCAAATGGAAGAGAGAGCATTGAAAGACTTAAATAAACCACAATGTGATAAATCATAACAAAGTACAAAATGAAAACGTTCCGTTTATTTAGAGAATGTTCTCAAAGAATGGAATACATCAGTCTTGAACCAAAGCATACATTTATCCAGACTGCTGTTAATTCACAGTTTATTTATAAAATGATTCCATTTTTGATAACATCTGTATCTGGCAAGGTGCCTAACCTCTGGGGCACAATGGGGAGAAGTTATTAAGCTAGCATCCTCCTTCCTCTTTATCTACAAGGAAAGAAGCTGGAAGGAACCACAGTGTTGCTCTGCTGACTGAACTCAGGCAGCAGCACCAGGGTCGTCTTACTGACTTCCACTCCTCAGAGAAGAGACAGAGCTCCTCTAAAATGGAGACAATGGGAAATCTTGGTAGGAGGTTCTCAGAACGGACAACCGAAAGGAAGCTAGGTACAAGGCTGTAGACCTGTTGGGATACAGAGTCAACATTTTGACTTCGGTCACAGAGGAAACTAAACAGAAGTAATCACACAAAGCGATGACATTAAATCAGAAAATACCTCATATGTTTTGTGTCAGTTTGTGATAAAAACTCCAGCTGTTTGTTTGTTGGCAGCACAAACCCCAGGGTTATTATAATTCTGCTTTTCTCTCTGATTACTTGACTGGGAAAATACCTAAACATGACTTCTGTTTGTGCAAATTTTTGAAAGAGCAGTGAGTGCTTATGAATAATACACCTATAAGGTAAAGTACTGGTCTGGACTGAAACAAAGTTCTTAAAATACATTTTTGTGTACAGGAATTCCATTTGCTGTACATCACTGACGAATTTAGTATGGCTGAAAAAATAAATCTGATTGGCCACAAAATGTGTTTCTGTAATAGTTATGACCTAAAATATATTTTTGATATTGGAAAAAATAACATATTGGTCATTTTGTCTGTCGGATTTTACCACTTCCTGCCTGATTGTTGAGGAATTCAGAATGCTTTTTGGCCAACAAGAAGTATGTCTACACTAGGGAATTTCTTTTCAGGAAACGCAGCTACATTAGTGCTATTAATGCAGGCTTTCTCACCACCATTTATCTAATGCTGTCTGGCCGCTGTTGCATTTCTAGATCCCTCTTATCAGCTCCACAGTGGGCCCCTATCCTGTAATTAATTCTGCTTGGTACAGAGGTTGGCAGCGCTCGCCGTGGGGTCCCAGCCATTCCAGATACCTGTACATAGACATGAAGGAGATAGCAGTACCTGAGCTAGCAAATACCAAGCTAGCAGCTTTCTCGCATTTGCGTGAAGATCAGATTGAACTCCTTCAGATACGGTTTCACAAGGTGACAATTCACCCTTTGGCATGTGAGCTTTGGGGCAGGGACTGTACACTCCCAGGGTAATGGGTTCCCCATCCTCGCTGGGGTAATTAGAAAAAGAAGATGAGATCTGGCTGACCTGTTCTCCATTACCTGCTGCTGCCTTCTCTCAGCATGAGCTGAGGAGGTACTTCACCCTCTGTTGTTTGTTTTTTTAAAATAAAGCTTTAATTTTCAAAAACACAACAATTTTATTTAATAAGAAACAACACATTAGCAAATGGAAGGGTGTTTTTAAGACTTTTCTCCTCAGCAAACTGGCTTTCACTGAGCATTACACGTGCCCCTGGTAAATAAATTAGGAGATAAAGAGCATTAAACTCATAAAACAATTGCTGTATTTTGCTGATGGTTGGCATCCCTGCAATACAGCTGCTTCTCCCGGCCTCCTGGGAGCAGAAAAAGGGACAATAGCGAGCTACGCAGCGTGACTGACATCTCTTCTACCCCACCAACCTAAAGGCACACACACATATTTACCCCTACTCACCATCAGATCAGAGTCATTTCTATAGGTTCGGTGCCATCTTAAAAGACTTTCTGTTGCCCAGCCAGTAGTCAACGGATGGTCAATGCAGGAGGTCACACTGGATGGTCTTAACATACTCTTTTGGCCACGCAATCCATCACTGATTAGACAATCTCCCTGTATCTGTCAGAATACGTGTTTTTTTCTTAGCATCCAGTCTAGCAGGTGCAGCTCTGCCTGTAAAGCGCCCAAAACAGCCAGCTGTGCTCGCACTGAAGCATTACGGTCTGTGATCATCAGGGGAGATGAGTCCTTGCCGAAGGCTGTAAATAAACAGAGAAGAATGTAGTGGCTTTGGGCCTTCTGCCCAAGCAGATAAACCTTGACTGCTGTTGCGCCTTTGCTTTCTTAAGAAGCCCCAAGTGCTATTTCTGATCAGAGGAGAAAAAAGTCCTCTGCTGTGATGCTCATCGTCGGCTGTGGCCGTTCCAAGCTGGAGTTCACACTGAAGGCCAGCAGAGCCAGGATTGAACCAGTAGCGTTGCTCCCTTCCACGTGCAATGCCCCATACAGTCATCCACATGCGGCCCCTGATTGCTCTTGCCCGGTCCTACGCGTTTCCTCCTCCACTGCTGATTTATGAAGGTTTTTCATTAGTCACAACCTGTTTCCAAGTGCCTGCATCCTATGAGGAGCCCTCTGCGTTAAAGTAGGTGTTGAAAAGGCAAGAGGGAACAGGAAGGTAATAAGTAACTGGGTGATGGTTAATTTGGTTAGCCTTCCAGGAGCTGAGAGACAAGAAATCTCACTCCAAGGAGAAGTCACTCCTCAGGAAATCCTTATGGATCATTGTTCCTATGGAGCAGGAAAACAAGCCTCTCACAATAGAAAATATCTTCCCATCAGCAGCATTAGAAAATGATAAAGCAACCAAACTGTGGTAAAGTGAGTCATCACTCAACAGTTTTTCTTCAGTGCTTTTCCAGTGCTTGCTAGCAAAGGTCATGGGTTGCTAAGTCAGAGTTTGGAAGCTCTAAGATGGGAAGGGCCATCAGGAAGCCCTGATGCTGACAAAGATGCTTACTTCTAAATTTCAGTCAAGCTCAGAAGTAAAGTATCAGGGGGAAGATCCATCTTCCTTGTTCTAAATTAAAGACTTGTGTTTTAGCAAATCTGAGGGAAGTGTTGTGGTTGCTATGGATAAAATACACGTTGGGTCCAAAACTCAGAATTCACTCTTTTAGTAGATAGGGAGCAAAGAAGACAGGAGAAGTTAAGAGTGTAGTGCTGTCACATCCCCTGCTGAGACACCCAATTCAGGGTTAGCTCCAGATTATGACACAGAAAGTAGCTTTGACTGCAGCGTTCCCCTGCCTGTCATGGTAATCTGGCCCTAACGCCCTTCTAGTCCACTGAAGTGACTAAACTACGTAAGGTCTTCAAGCCATCATTCAGCTCCCTCTTCATTCCCTATTTGAACTAAGGAATTCATTTACCACCTGTAAATCTGCGATAGTAGGAGGAATTACATTCAAAAAAGGAAAATTGCTGCCTTCTGCTTAATTTATCTTAAAACTGAAGTCCTACAGAGGTGTTACATTCCCTTCCTTCCTGCAGATGGAGGCTTGTCTAAAATAACCACCCTCCCCTAACATTCAGTTATCTCTGGTGTAGCACCATTGCCTGTAGCAGCACTGAGAACAATTAAGATAAGACATCAGTGTTTTATCACTGTGTGGTCTAACCTTACTTAAAGCAAGTCTGATTGATGTAGTAATAAAAAAAAAACAACCAACGTCTAACAGTACCTCTCCTGCCCTAAAGCTCATATTGCTATTGACACGCCAGCCACAGGCGAAGTCCCAAAAATGGAAGATGTTATGGAAGAAAGTCTGATGGAGGCTCGGGTTTTGGAGTTGCGTTGGGGCAGCAGGAATAAGGAGTGGAAAAAAACTGGAACTAGCTGTCATGTCTGTTGTGTTCTTGTCTTTCTGCGATATTCCTGTGAAAAATGATAGAAAAGTGAGCAGGTAGTGCTAATCAAGCACTAATGAGCTCCTAGGGAATTTAAGGCTTTCACAGAGGTGTCTGGCTCTTTTTTTCAAGATTACAGGGAGATTGTTTCATTGCTGTCTTTCATGGTGGTTTGATTCACTGTGATTTCCCCCTGCAAGGGTAGAACGACAGGCTGTGCTCGGGTAGAGCTTCTATCCCGAGAATGTCCAGACATGCCCCATACCCCTAATGAGATTATTTTTACTCTGTCTTAAGGGTATTTTAGGTCTTCACACAAACTGGGGTTTAGCTGCATACCTTACAGGCATATTATATATATATAAAGACCGATGTTGTCTGCACACAGTACGGCCTAAAATATGTCAGAAATAGGTAATGTATGATAAACAGAAAGATGTGCTTGGGGTTTTGATCATCTTTCTTCTTGGTGAGGTATTTCAGGACTTCAACTAAATGCACATGTCTTACATTAGAGAAGCTTAGCAGGCTCAGAATACGTATATCCCCATTTCCCTTCAGCCTGTGAAGCTGCATTACTACCAAAGCTGAGTAAAGTATCTTTATTGAGGCAATGTAAACAGCTCCTATTCAGCTCTCAGCCCTGCAATCACACTACTGGGTGGGTTTCTTTTCCCTGCAGCTTTTTTCTTTTTCGGAAATAAGAACCTTCTCATGCCCGTTGATTTCACCATTCAGGAATTTAATTCAGCAGTCACCTTAAAAGGCCATTCATTTAGACTTTAGGGAGGAGTGCATTTGCTTCCTTTGCAAAATGTGATGTCAAGGCTTATATTTTTTTCCCCCCTCAATTTGTCTTGAAATAGGAAACGCAGAAAGAGGAGGGTCCATAGTAGAACACAGAGCACATTTATATGGTCACCTAAATGAACAGAGCTGAAAGACTTCGCAAGTGATAAGCTTCTTACTGAACGCGAGTACACTGGATGCTCTTTCTGAGGGTCACAGGTATGGAAAAAGGCATAACATATTTCGGCAGGGTGCTGATTCAAGCTTCTTAATTATCCAGCTAAAGAGATCAAAGAGCAAAAAGTCGTCAGATGAAAGCTAAGTGCTGGTGCGACTGTAATTCCCCTCCTAACTATCTGTTTCCCAGATTACAATGATGTCAGGCTGTATCTGTCACAATTAACATGGGGAGGAGGAGGATAAAACAAAAGCCTGTTTACTGTAGGCTTCCCCAAAACAGTTTTGGTACAGATTTCTCCAGGTGAAATCAGTTGTTGTTGGTGAGGCCCGTGGCTCCAGGTATTATTAAAGTTGTCTGAACATCTCATTACAGAGCCCTGTTTCCAGCCAGTTATAACTTCGTCTGAGTCCAGCTCCTAGAATTGAGCCATTCAGACCTGTCTGGTGGCACTGGGTACGCGTATGTATGCGGGGCTGTACTTTTCAGATCCAGGATAAAAGTGAAATGTGTTTCTTGCTCGGGTCAAAGGGGTTTGGAGTGAGGATTTGGCCTTTGCAGTCGGGAGGTGTTGGGGGAGGAGGGAGGAAGTGGTCTTTCTGAAAGGGCTCTCTCTTTCACGCTCCTTCAGCAAATTCAGCCACAGTTAGCTCAGGCAGAGAGAGGCCCTTGAAAGTCTGCAGCTCACATGTGTTCAACAGAAACCTTTACAATTTTAGCTGCTAACCTGCCCAATGATTTTGTCTGCCTTGAACACACCCCATTCCAAATTTAAGACTTATTCCCCCCCCGGCCCCATACAGTTGTTATGAGTCCCTGTGGCAGGTCACGCTTAATGAGTGGGGGGCACAGCCTGGTTTCTAGCCAGCATCCCCTGGCTGGCACTGGGGATGGGAGGGGAGGCTGCTGGGGGCAAGGAGCCTCAGAGCAGTGGAAACTGGACCTGGAGGTGGCAGGAGGAAGGGCGAGAAGTTTAAACTGGCAGCAGAGATGGGGCAGAAAGCTGGTGCCTGAAGCAAACTGGAAGGCAGAAGTCAGATGGGAGCTGGGAAGGGAGCATCAGGGCTGGAGGACCTGGGAAATGCCCATGAGCAGAGCCTGGGTCTGAATCCGCCTGAAGTGGTCTTGGAGAAAAGGAGAAAGGCAGGAGGGACAGCGATGCTGAGCCAGGGAGAGGATAACGGCGCTGGTCCAGGACACGAGCTGTGCGTGGGGCTGTTGTCTGTAGTCCACTTATCTTGGATTTACTAGGGCCTAGGATTTGCTGAGCAAGAAGATTAGGACTGGGTGGGAAGTTTACGGAGTGGAGGTAAGGACTGGCTCAATCAGAGGTACAGGAGTTAAAGCTGAGGGCAAGGAGAAGATGTGGTGCAGATAACTGGCCCCTGGGGTTTATATGCTCCCTTGGACTCTGTCCCACTGCTCCAGAACTCCTTGCACACCAGGCAAACTTTGCATATGGTTACCTGGAAGCTCCTCATTTCCTTGGTGAGCAACGTGATGCAAAATGTGAGAAAGTGCTGGGCATTCAGAGCTATAACTAAAATCCATGGGGGCTATGTTTTTAGTACATATGAAAAATGTAATGTCAATGCTTAGAATGATAAGGTTTGGATGCCAGAAAGTAATTTATCTTTTCTCCCATTTTTCATCCACTCACCCTGGAGTTTTGTGAAAAAATATATTAATATTTGTGAAGTGCTCAGATTTTATAGCTTTAAATGTCACTAAAAAAAATACCTTGGAGAACAAACAATTCTTCCTTCAGAGTAAAATAAAAGATTACAGCACTGAAGCCCCATTAAACAACCAGGAGAACACAAATCATTGAACAGTTGCTCATTATATGACCATCTCTTGTTCTGTGTACTGTCTGAAGCACAGCTACTCTGAAAAACTAGCTATGTATGATGCTACTAGGAGCTGAGTCATCCATGGAAGTACTAATTGGAAAAATACCATCCATTTCTTGCCATGCAATAGTAATAGTAATGGTAGTAGTAATAGTAATAGTGTAAAAGCAGTGGGTTTGAGCTTTTTTCACTTGTAGATCCCTATAAACTTTGCAGGAGAGATGCAGACCCCTGGATAGGGACAAGACAACAGCTTGTTCCTTAGTTACCTCTTCTGCAGCCCTTGGAAGTCATCTGTGGATCCCTAGGAGTCTGTAGACCACATGTTGTAAACCACTGTCTGTGACTGTATAGCTCACAAAGGCAAAAAAACCCTGTTAACTCAAGAATCGTTTTCTCGGTCTTTACAGTAACGTGCTCTGTGTAATGAAAAAGTGTATGAAACATTCAACGCCCTTGCTGCTAGCAGTAATCTTGAAAGAAGGGAAGGAGTTTGTTTTGACTTTGCCATATCAGGTGTTCTGCCTAGGACCTTGTCTCCTTGTTTTCTTTATTTGTTTTCTCTTCCTCGATCGCCACTGCCGTATCTTGCATTTCTCTAGTTGACCATCATTATCGTACCCCGAGTCTGAGTTAGGATCCCAGCACCCTAGCTCATCCCTCCCAATTTAGTCTAGCTCCTAACAGGCACCAGGTAAGGCTGCACTCTAGTTTAAAGGCTCACATACTCGAACGTTTCCATTCCATTGCCAATTGAAAGTGTTATTTGATTCTGCAAAAACAAACATTATGAAGGTGTTTCCCCTCGGAGTTTGGGAACTTCTGTCACTGATGTGCAAGGAGCTGTAATTACAGCAACGTTCCCTTCCATCCACCACAGCTGTCTCCAGCAGTGTTCCCCCTCATTAGTAAACTATCCTATAATTTAAGATTAGAACTGGAACATAAGGCAGTAATTGCCCCTTTCTGTCTGAGTCTTTGCAGAATTTACGTTGTCAAGCTGAGGCGTTTGTTGTGCTTAAACCTTTCCACCCCTCGGCAATAGGTCTTCACTGGAACTTCATTTCGCTTTGCCTCGTTTGCATCAGCAGTTCCCCTAGTTCAAATGCTGTGAGAGCTGGTTGTAAACGGCATTTGCTTCAGGGAAGCGCAAGCCTCTGATTCTCTTGATAATATTACAGCCACTGATGGTTTGTTTCTTTTTGCTCACCATCTGACATTCAGCTTTTTGTGTTGCTTTCCCGCTAAGTTATTCTGGCTGTGAAAATTATGGAAGAAGAATTGAAAGTGATGTGAAGTGATAGGTTTACTCAGTTCACCGTTCTGAATACCTGCTCGTTTCTGGAATATGGAACAAGGCACATATATCTTTATTCATTATCCTTTAAAATAACACATCTTTTTAAATTTTGTTAGTTCCATCTATGTGATATATGAGAGATCTTCCTGAGCTCAGAATATGTCACTGCTGCCTCTGTATGACAATCTTAGTAATAGGTGCTGGGCTGGTGGCAGAGGATGTAGCTCCCTGTTCCCTTATTTCTGCTTCTTTGTTCTTCTAAGTCCTGAGCCCTGGCTACTCTCCTCTGAAAAACTCTGTGTTTGCTAGCAGAATTGTAACAACCCATAGATAATATAAATTTGCCAGCAGGCTCCTTTTAGCTGGTCATTTATTTTGATTTCAATTTGCAAAACATAAAAAAGTATGCATTCCGGGCTGCGAGCATATTTTAACAAAGGATTAAAAAAAGCAGACCAACCCCTAAGAGCTTTAGCAAACCACTAGCTTTTTGCCACATGCCAGGGCTCTTCCTCAGATTTTTCAAGACCAGCGAAGTGGACAAAAAGGGCTCTGTGTGGGTGGGCTTGGGACAGAGGTCTACCACGTGTGAACACAGGCTCGGAGCACTTAAGCTCTTCTCCATTCTCTTCTCCATTCTCCGTCTCTTGCCTCAGTGTCTGCGTGGCAGAGGTATGCACGTACATACACGTGTGCATCCACACGCATGTCTTGCTCCTGGTGCGTGTATAACATCCACATTTGGGGAATTATGCTGTGAGTAGCTACTCCCTGCATTAGCTGTTCCTGATGTTTCCTGTTCCAGCCTTCCTCCCCCGAACCACCAGCACTAAGTTACTTTCGCTTTGTTGCCAGCACATGACACAATGCAAAAGATAAATTTTGAAGTTCCACAGATAATTTATAACTATTTCTTTCCAATTACCCCCAGGTAGCGTGGGTAAACATTTCCCCAGAAGACAAAACACTAAACCACATTCTGGTATTCGCCTTGACTTTTTGGAGAGATAGACTTTAAGAAAGCAATCTGCTGCTTCATGGGAAGAAAAAAATTCCATTCCTGAAAATCAAGCTTTTCTTTTTAGAGAAGCCCGTGCAGTTTGCATTTGCTGACTCTCTTCATGTGTTGCCAATGAGTGGGGATGGCCTGAGCCTGACTTTTCCTTTTTCATTATATTTGGTGCGTGTTTGCTTCCCTCGTGGGCTGTGTTTTGAATGTGTTTGTTTAGTTTCTCACTGTTTGCCATACTGACTCCTTTATTCTTTCCCTTCTCAGTTTGCTGCATATTTTATTGCTGTCTTGCATCTGCACTCTGCTTTGCTTTGCTTAGCTGGGTTTAGCATCCCGATTGTATGAGGATGTGCCTTTTTTGGCATTTTAACCTCTTGAGGGTTAGTGCTCTGTTGAAGAGACAGACTGCAGATGAGAAATCCAAAAAGTAAAACTCTGAAGTCCTACTGACCACAAAAAGAAAACTAAAAAGCCAAAAAAAGGTCTATGCAAAACTAAAATTAATAAAGCAGGCACAGGATTAAAAAAGCTGCATAATTTCTTCCCACAGACATTACACATTTTATTGAGTAACATCCAGATGTTACTCAATAAAAGAATCACATTTAAATATAAAAAAATCATATTTATTGCATTGTATAAACACTGTATTTTTTGAGCTCAAGAAAAATATGAAAAATCTGGGTTCAGTAATGCACACCTTTCACAGGAATCCAGACCTTTCTTAGCATTGCACAGCCATGGAGCAATGTGATCCTCTTATCTCTGGTAAAAGTCTGCAAGTTTATCAGCAGCTTTTGACACAAATGAACTTAAGGTCTGGCTGCTTTTCCACAGAAGCTATTTGGGATCAATGGGGTCATTCTAAAGATGAAAACTATCTGCAGTCCCTGCAGAAATATCTGAGAGGGTCGCATTGGTTATCTTCCTTGCTTGACATCCTTTTGTGGAAAGCTAGTTGTCAATATTTGCGTCAATGGGATGTCACTTGATGACATACCTCAGATTTTTAAAATGAAGAGTTATATGTATCTCATAATCTGTACTGAGCATTACAATCATCCAACTATAGCCAAGCCTGAGAATCGTGAATGTCAGAAGAAGAAAAGAAGCTAACTCAAAATAAGTTTGAAGAAAAGATGAGTATAGCTGACAGATGGTACAGCACTTTAAGCAAATCACGACTTTCCCCTCTTTCCATCAGTTGCTAAGGAGAGATTATATATGACAGAGTTATCAAGAATACCAGCATTCAGGTAATACTTAATTCTGACCAGCGTTTGAGCACCCATGAAACCATCTTACGCTCCTTCTTTCTTAATCCAACCAGCTTCTTGGGACGGCAGCATTCATCCCTGCAACTCTTTATTTCTAAGATGGAAGATGGGAATGCTCTATCTTTTAAAATGACCAGAAAGCTGCTCAGAAGTGTGAGCCAGGCCACCATGCAGTTATGCATCTCTCGAGCTGCAAAGGCGAATGGGAACATGTCAGAACGTATTTCCCTGCAGCTTAGCGACTCCGCATTCAGTAGCCACTTTAAACCAGAACAATGATCTTTCTCTTTTCGGCTTTCCACAGGATAGGGCTCAACCCCATTAAGACTGTATTTCCCTCCCTACCACTCCAAGGATACTTGCCGAGAGGCGATGATGTAATTCTCATGACTGAAGTGAAACTCAGATCAGTTGAGGAGACGTGAGTGTGAAGAACACGTATTTGCTACAGAAATTCATCAGGCAAACAGAAAAAAAAAAAAAACAAAAAAAAGAAAAACATGCAGAAGATCATTGCTTGCTTTTTTAAAAAAAAGATTGCAAGATGCATATTGTTTACTCAAGATTTAACTAGCTGAAGGGCAGAGCTCAAAGTGTTGTAGTGAATGGGGCTACATCTGGCTGTCGACCAGTCACCAGCGGTGTTCCTCAGGGCTCAATTCTAGGGCCAGTTCTGTTTAATATATTTATCAATGATCTGGATGCTGGAGTTGAACGCACAGTTACTAAGTTTGTTGATGATACTAAACTGGGAGGTGCTGCTGACTCTCTTGAGGAACGAGAGGCCTTGCAGAGGGGCCCAGATAGATTGGAGCACCGGGCAATCACCAATGGCATGAAATTGAACAAGAACAAATGCTGGATTCTGCACCTGGGATGGAATAACGCTGGGCACAAGTCTAAACTGGGAGAGGAGTGCCTGGAGAGCAGCCCTGCAGAAAGGGGTCTGGGGGTGTTGGTTGACAGGAGGCTCAACAGGAGTCAGCAGTGTGCCCTGGCAGCCAAGAGGGCAAAGCCCATCCTGGGGCGCATCAAACACAGCGTAGCCAGCTTGTCAGAAGATGTGATTTTCCTGCTGTATTTAGCAGTGGTGCGGCCTCACCTTGAGTATTGTGTGCGGTTCTGGGCCCCATCATTTAAAAAGCATGTGAAGGTCCTTGAATGTGTCCAGAGGAAGGCACTGAAGCTGGTGAAGGGGCTGGAAGGTATGTCCTCTGACGAGTGGCTGAGGACATGGGGTTTGTGTAGTTTGGAGGGAAGGAGGCTGAGGGGCGACCTCACTGCTCTCTGCAGCTTCCTGAGCGGGGGGAGCGGAGAGGCAGGTGCTGGTCTCTTCTCCCTCGTACCCAGTTCCAGGACCCGTGGGAATGGCGCAAAGATGCCGAGCTGTCAGGGGAGGTTCAGACTTGACATGAGGAAACATTTCTTTACCAAGAGGATGGTCAAACTCTGGAACAGGCTTCCTGGGGAGGTGGTCGATGCCCCGTGCCTGCCAGTGTTTAAGAGGCATTTGGACAATGCCTTTAATAGCATGCTTTAACTTTTGGTCAGCCCTGAATTGCTCGGGGAGTTGGACTAGATGATCATTGTAGGTCCCTTCCAACTGAAACAGTCTATTCTATATTCTATTCTAAGCCTTCCTTCAACAGAAGCAGTGATATATTGCCTGCTAATTTACCTCCTTCATCTCCTACTTTAACTATATTATATTCACTAATTCCTCCAAAGACAAGAGCCACAGGAGACACATTCCAGCTGAGGATGGACCAACACAATCCTCAGTGCTAGATGAAGCCCTGTTTACAACATCTACCTCTGCAGTGACATGTAGCATGCTAAAAAGCAGCCACATCCCATCTTCTCTCCCATCTGAGGTAAAAATGGACCTTGTTTTAGTAAAGTGATGAAGAAAATTGTGTCTTTTATTTGGTGGCCATACACAATAATGACAATTATGATGGGAATCCATACAAGCTTATGATGAGCTGTCTTATTTGAGAACTGAGACCCACCAACAGAAGTGCCTGCAGGTGTACAGGATGGAGTCCCTCACCATCACAGAGAAGGATGCGGTTGCATGCTGCAAACTAGCATTTCATGAAAGCCTCTCAGGGAAGGCGAAAAGACCAGGCTTGTACGTTTTTGCAATAAAAAGTACCAAAGAGAGCCCAAAGCACCCTTAAGTGTTACTGAGAGAATCCCTTGGGACGTAGTGTAGGTGAGGTTTAGGTGACTGGCAGCAAAATGTACTGCAGACTAACTGCACATTATTATGATACACAAAATAGAAGGCATAGAAAAAACAAGAAGCTGGGGGAGCTAGTAAGGAGGACAGAGCCAATGGTGGTAGCTGGAGGATATTCATAAATTTTATGGCTAGAAAGGAAGATAATAAGAAGAAAAGGCTGTAAAAGAGACTAATACGATTTAAGGCCAGTAGGGAGAGGGAGCAGAGGTGAATGGATGAAGCAGTCACTGGAGGCATGTTTTTGGGTCAGAGCACAACAGTGAGGGTGAGGATAGACAAACGTCACTCAGGCTTGTTGCCCAGACCTTCCTCAGGATGCACTGCCTCCCGTATACCACATAACAAAGACTTAAGATCATCCCTTAGATTCCCCTCTTTTGGCTTGACTTTGACTTGACTTTAATGAACTAACTTCCATACTGGCACTATACAGCCTCAGTCTTTCCCTTGCTTTTTGCTGTGTGGCCTGTAACCTTCTCAGTCAGACTGCAGGCTCCATAGTAAACCATTATAGCAGTAAAATGCAAAGCACAGAGTATTACAGCATCTAAATGGTATCTGAAGCACACCTATGGTGTTCTTCTATCAATAATAACCTACCCAGCTGTAAAAATGAATTGCATAAATAGATTACAAAAGGATAGAATGCAGAACTTGTACTTGTGGAACGGCTGCTGCAACAGGGTTGGAATACTACCGTAGCAGTTTTTGGGGGGAAAAATAGTGGTAAAATGAAGTTAATTTTAGTTTTGAGAGGATCTCTTGTGCAATAAGAACCCTCTGTATGTCGTGAGCGTGCAGAAGAGAGTAGTGCCATCACAATACAATGAACTATCTGTGCCCGAGCTCTTGTCAAATTAAGATGCAGTTAAGAATTTTAAATGTCATGCTACACGTTTTATCTAAAGCATTTGGTAGCACACAGAAAACCTCTTCACTTGGTGAGAAGCCATGACGTGTTTCTAAGCAAGAAATATCACAGACAGAACTGTCACCAGTGAAAAACAATTTGGACTCAAGTGAAAGAAATGGTAAAAAAATGATGATAGGAAGCCATTATAGGACACTGGGGGAGGATGAGAAAGCAGAACAGGAAATGTTTATGTAGATAAAGGAAGCCTGCAAAACTACAATAGGGATCATAGGAATTTCAATCGGCCTGTCACTGAAGGGAATTGTAATTAGGAAATATCAAATAAGTGTGGAAAGCTGAAGACTTTACATAACCCTGAATCGTCTTTAGACGGTTTATGAACATGCAGCTATAGATAGAGAAGCAACTGCCTCAGAAAACTCACATCCTGGCTTTTATCTCCAAGTCCAAAATAGCGCAGGTCTGGAAGAATCAGTTTATTGACCTTCTGGCTTATACTACTGGCTCTATTTTCTCAGGCCTTCTGCAGATGGCTGGGGGCTGGTATATTCACAGAGGATGTGGTTCATTTAACTTCTGGGGATTGACTCTTGTCATGTTTGTGGAGGGCATGAACTATAAATTGTTGGGAAGACAACTTTGCAAGCTATGAGATAGTTAAGTCTTTATCCTTCTAGAAGGAGAAGTGGCTATATGTTTTTACTACCTGAGTTATTCTTAAATAAAGTTGGAATATATGATAGGCAGTAACTAGTCAATTTTGGAAATTACAATATACACTGACAAAAGTTTAGTTACATTTGCAGTTAAAAAAATAATCAGGTACAAAACCCATTCTACTTCCAGCAGTACTATCTTGGCTTCTGTGAGGCTTAAATTCTCCACTGCAAAAGTGCAGTTAAGTATGTGAGACTTTGGCAAAACTTCTCTGTGTTGCAGTAGTAAGAAAGAACAGTTAAGTGACAATTACTGGATGTTACTCAGGTGATGTTAAAGCATCATCTCTGGCAGCATTGGTCGTCTGTCCATCCCTAGCTTTTGCGTGCCTTCTCCTCAAGCTCTGTGTGTCCACTGCACTGCTGCAAGCTTGCCTTTGCCAGGGGTCTCCACCCAGTCCTTCCAGTTGCCACTCAAATGTCCTTGATACTTGCCTCATCCAAAACCAGTGTGTTCTCCCATGGGGCCAGCATAAAACAGGTGGAAGTCCCCTCTGATGCTGGACTTAAATAGACTCAGGGAACATCACCCCATACTAAAAGGGACTGCAGCCAGGAAATAAGAAGAGTTGCAAGAGTAACAACCAAATATTTACGGGTGGTAGTTCAAAGCATGTTCTTCTGAGAAGCTGAAGCTGTAAAATTTATTGCGCTAGACTTCATTTTTGCAAAGATTCATCTGAACAAGCATCTGATATGTTCCAATTCATAACACACGTCTGCTATTGTATTGTTCTGCGCAACAATAATCACTTTAAAATTAGTTCTGACTTCATTCAGTATTACTACTATAACACAGATTATTCCTTGGCACCTGCTAAAATGCATAACATACTTTTATAGTCTTTCATCTTTTCTGGTCTTTATTTGTCCGGGTGAAAGATGATCTACCTTGTATTTCTCAAGACATAGTTGTTGTGTCTGGAGTCATCATTGTTTGTGTAACAGAGATTGCACTTGTGAGACTTGCAGGGGATTAGAATGAGCACTGATTTTATAAAGAGACCACTAAGGTTTTGATGAAACCCTGGGAGAAAAATGCAGATAGTTAATTCTACTTGCCTCTGGTTCCACGTGTACACTGGTCTCCAAAAGCTGTGCAGAGAGGTTTTCAAGAACAAACTCTAATCAAACCTTTTCCTAGGAAACTCTCATTAGAAGCCTGCAGAAATGCCTGCTTTATTTTAATGAGCCCTTTCAGCAGTATCACACAACTGTTTTCATAATCTCAGAACTCTTATTTAAATAGCTGTGACAATCAAGCCAATTATGCTCCCATGGATCAATTTTTAGTTATCTTTGGTTGGCTTCCACTAAAAACATATTTGTGTCCCTTTGCTGTCAGCCGAAATATTTTTTTGGAATTCAGTATTATTTATCTCACTAATTACCCTTTAACTTGCTTTTGCTTATTTTTACAAATTTCCCTTTTTTCCCCCTACTAGATTATTTATTTTTTTAAGGCTTACTACTTATTGTTTCTACTGACCTTTGGATCCCTGAGCCTATGAGGCTCTGGGATATTTTTCCTATTGAAAATCCAAAAGGAGACATTTCAGTTTCCTTTTTTTTTTTTTCTGCCAGCAATTCCCTTTTATATGACTGCTTAATTTTGTTTCCCCAACTCATAGAAATTAATGTTAAAATAGTAGAGGAGATTCTTTTGGCAGCCTGCCTGCTGAACTCTAGAAATGCCACTTCACATAGTCCATGCTTTGGATGGTTGAGTGAGTTCCAGAGAATATAGCCAGGAAGACAAACCTGCGGACTGAAGCCTGTTAATCTGAGGAGAGGGGAAGCCATCCTCTACATTGCTTCATCCCGATCATCACATGCCTGTTTTACTCTGAATGCTTCATCTTTGCAAAGTAATTCATTCTCTTCGCTGCTTCGTTTGTCCGTCACTGTGATAACTCAGCTGGCAGGCATTAATGGTGCCAGTGAATTTTGTGACACTGACACCCATTTACTAATCAGCATATTAAGATATGGCATACAGACAACTATACGGTTATGAGATAGTAATGACTTTAGACCTGTGCTTACCTGAGCGTCCTTTAAGACAGGAACCTGGCTGGGAAAGGATGGCTCTGTTGTCACTTCATGGTCATCTCCCAAACAAGATGATCCTAATTATATAACTGAGAAGTCTTTTTTGGTCTTTCCTAAGTGAAATTAAACTGCAAATTTACACTCGATCTTTGTATGGAAAATGTTAAAATTCACAGCAGGTTTCCAGACGTCTGCTTCCCAACTGCTTTTAAAATCTAGGTCATTATATATAGGTGGCATCAGGGTCTCCATGGAAGTCTCAGAATATTTTAAACAGCAAAACGGGTCAGCTTTCTTTAAAGCTTGTAACCATCTAACGCAAGTTTTTCATATGTGTACAGTCCAAGAAAGGTTAAATATCTCTCTTGACCCCTTATTGAGTGTGAATTTTTAACGTTCCATGTTCTCATAGCTCTGTAAGGTAGCATTTCCTAGGTAAATTGCCCTGCTATTTCAATCTCTGTGCAGTTTTTTGCCATCCTGTATGAAACCTATGGCAATATAAATCCTATCTTGTTCCAGACCTTGGCCATTCATTTCCAGATGCTGTGCAGTCATTCCTTGACTGTAGGCATTTTACATGAGCTGAAACGTTTCATGTACCTCAGCTACTACTGTTTCTTTGATTTTGTTATTATTATTCTCCTCATAATATTGGCCCAGACTGGGAGCGAAACAGCGCTTCCAAAAGGTGCCCCACTTCCTGGGTGCAATTTTACACGTGCCTGCAAAAAATTTTCAGACTAGCGAGCAACACACATTACTCTAAGCCATGGCAGAGCAGAGGTGCGGGGTAGCTCAGTGCTGGAGAGGGATACTGGATGGGTGCTGCTGGGGAGTAGTGAGGGGATTGATGGGGAAAGAGGTACCATCTGTAGGGAAGCAGAGAGACACCGGACCTAGATTATTTCAGTGGCAGAAGGATGCTGGATGGGTAAGACATTGCTGGGTGAGGAAAGCAGTAGATGCTCTGGCTCTCTTACTTTCTACAGGTAGAAGCTACTTTACCTGCGGAGCAAAATGTTGAAGTGGATCCTGACATAACTGGCTACAGAGGTGTCAGCTTGGGAACCTTTATCCTGGTTCCCTTGGCCTGGATCAAGTCCACTGCTTAGGGGCATAATCGAGTTATAGAGAGGAGATGATTACATGCCTCAGGAATAGAGCCACGGGGGCCCCTAGCAGCCCCAAGACACAACTACAAGCCAAAAGCCTGACACATTTTCCCACCGCCAGCCTGAGCGCCTGAGAACCCAGCTGAGAGCCAGGCCAGCGTGAGAAGGTCCCCACTAGCCTGAGTGAAATGCCTGACATTTGGCAGTTCCATTGCTCTATGGCCTATTGAAACCCAAAAAAACATTCCCGATGCTTTCAGAGGACTGCAGATCCTGCCTACAGGCTGCTTGCCTTGTGCCATGACAGCACTCCAAGGACTCAGATAACATCACCACCTTCTGAACATAAATCCACCTGCGTCTGAAACTATTTAGTATTTTTTTCCTGAGCTTTTTACATCTGCTGCTTATTTTCATGTACTTGCCCACAACTGCCAAAGAATAAACTTGTCTCTTTTTTCATTTCTTTCCATGGCAGCCAAGACAATCTCCTTGTGCCTGTTGCAAATTCCTCCACCACTGAGCTCTTCTGGCATCACGCTGGTTTGTGTTTTCAGGGCAGAGGGGAAGAGGGTTTTGTGTGGTCATTTAATGCATGAGAAAACTCATTAATAGATTTTCTGGGTAACTGAAATGTTGTTTTTATCTGCAGACTAGAGAGAGCCTAACACTGCAAGCTTCCTCCTGATGCCCTGGCAGTCTCCTGCAATTCCAATTTGGTGTGACTGTTTTTTTGGAAGGAAAGAGTAGCTTGTACTCTGTGCCTATTCATTCTCATTGCTAGGGCTAATCAATGAAGCAATTGTATTTTTTGGTGATGTGGCTGTTGGCGTGTTTTAAACTGACAGGAAACCATTCACATGTATGATTGCTAGGCCACCAGGTGAGAATGAGAAGGAATCAGGACAGTGACTATAAATATGGACCAGATCTGAGCCCACAAGACAGCTGAAGAAACTCACAGCCCACTTTTAAACAGCTGAAATACCCAGTCCTTCCATAGTGGCTTATTTGTGATTTTGCAACCTGTTGCTGTGAAATTAAGGTGATGTCAGGAACAGATGATAATTACTTCAGCTAAGTTGTATGAAAAAAGCAACAGATAGACTGCTCAGCCAGAGCCTTAAAGAGATTTTGTGCAACTAACAAATAATTACATAAAGGGAGGAACAATATTGTCTGCAAATTGAACCCTTTTAAAACAAAAAAGTGCAAAGGTCTGCATGCGCTGTCAGTGGCTCCTCATATCCCTGGGGAAAAGTGCTCTCTTTCTTGCCCATGGAAATGCAATTTTCTTCCCTGAAGATGGCTAGAAGCAATACAGCCATCTACTGACTGACAAGGTTAACCACAGCATGTTTATGTGCTTGTCATTTGACTCGCTCTCTATTTCCATTCTAAAATTGTGGCCCGTGGAAAACTGGTTTTCAGCAGAAGCCAATTACTGAAGCACACCACTAATAGCTGATTAGTAACTGGCTGACTCTCCTTATTACTCATTGCTTTGACATCTGGTTAGGTAGCTGTGTGTATAAGCACTCCTAAGCATGTGCTATGTATTTTCCCAAGTGTAAGATGGCATCACATCTTGCAGTTGACATGCAAGGGCTCCATCCCCACGCCTCCGCTGCTGTGTAGGGCTAAGAGAAAATCATGATCACAGGACATTTCCACCAAAGAATGAGACAAGGCTCTCTGACATCTGTGGCTGTCCTGTTCCCCTTTTGATGCCTCAGGCTGGTGTTTGCTGAACTCTGGTCACTTTGTAGAAGTCACAGAAACACTCTGGACGCCAACACAACGTTGACGAAGCAACCTGGCAAAATAAGGGGATGGGAGTCTTTGACTTGGGAATTATTCAGGATATTTAATTGTGTTCAAGATCTGGTCGTAGGTTATGTGATGATGCAGGTGATTGAAAATGGAGCCTGACGTGCAATACCCTGTATGTTAAGTGACTTGAGGGCTCAGATGTCCTAAGACCATGGAATCTTGCGGGAAGTCCATATCTTGCCACAGACTCTGATTGAAACAAACAAATGAAGAACATTTAAAATTCATACAACTACAATGAAAGATGCAAAAACAGAAATGGAATGAAAGTGGATGAAATACTGCTTTTAAAGTCAGTGTGTATTAGATCCTGGATGGATGTCAAGAAGCTCCCTTTTACCAAACAGCTTTTGTAATCCTTAAAGGAAAATTAAGTGTTAGTTAATAATCGTATGAGGCTCAGCAGGAACAGAGTCTCTGTCAGCAGACTGAAAAAAATACCTGGCATACTTGGTGCACAAGTAGCTGGCTGAGCAGTCCAAAAGGCACTAAGGAAAACATAGTGAGGCAGCAGACTATGTGTAAATATAAAAACACTCTTAACATTGTTATGAAATGACTGTAGGGATCAAGACTGACCAGAGCAACCGACTCTGCACAATGAGTCTCACCACAGCTTGCAGAACTTGGATTTTTGACAGATGGTGAAGGAAGTCCCAGGATCCTCCTTAGGTTTAGGAGGAGCCGTGTAACCTGCAGGGCTGCTGTGAAAGGGCTAAACACTCTGTAGGCAGCAGGCTGATTGCAACTGTTGGAGCTACCTGACCTACATTTACATGTATGGTTCCTACCCTTGCTGGAACTGGAGCATCCAGATTTACACAACTAAGACTTTGCTTTGAAGTGTCACTGTGAGGAAATTGGGCCTTTCTTCCTCCTGCAACCACTTCAGCACAGCCTGAATTAAATTTTAACTATATTTAATCCCTATTGCTTACAGAACATACAGGCTGAAACCACCCTTTGCAATTTTCAGAACAACCAAAAGCCAAGGTATCAAGAACTACAGGCAAAATACCACTTCTAGGTTATTTTATTGTATCTTGCCATTGTAAATGAGACGTTACTATAGATCCTCAGAACACGGTGTAAAGCTCCACACAGATAAGTGACAAGCATTTGAGACTTTAAACTGAGACTTGAGACTCTCCTTATGATATTCAACAACTTGCAAAAACTGTCTTTAATAAGAGTGTGATGTTTAATGGACAGAGATAAATACCATGCTATTATAAAATCTTATAGCTCCAAGAATAGCATTTCAGGCTGAGGTGGTTATATTTTCCAGAGTACAGATGTCAGGATGACACCTAAAAAGACAAACAAGTATAGAGAAGCATTTGGAAACAAAATATTTGGAAGCATTTGGAAACAAAACATAAACCATTTTATTTCCACTCAAAAATAAATGAAAATGTCATCACAACAGACATGAGACAATGGCTCAGGCAGAACAAATTATAAATATGCAAAATATATGGATTTGCAGAACTGGATCTTGTTTCTGTAAATACTTATGAATGATTTGAACATATTGAGTTTCCTGGGATTGTTCATGTGTAAAGTTATCACTTAGAGTCTGTAAGTCTCCAGTCATGTGCAGTGACCTTTGCAAACCTGTAGAACTGGAACTTCAAAAATTATAAATTCTTCTGAAGAGTGATGGTTTATTTTCAGTGGACTGGATCATACTTAGCAAGCATTTGGTCATTTCTGTTATAAATAATAATAATAAGCCTTATATGTAAAGCTATAAAGCAGAGGCTGAGAAAAGATTAGACATTTCATAATCATTAGATTGGCAGTTCCCAAAGTTTTTCCTCTTCCCCTTCATGAAGGCACATCGTCGGCCTCACATGCTCTCCCAACAATTTGTGAATTATTTATGTGGCTATTTTCAACTTGTGCAAGCATTGACACACAGGGCATATGGCAGTGGAGGCGAGCGAAATGCTGCGGGCGGTGCTGGGAGGGATACTGCCAGCAGGCAATGGCTGCACCAGACCGGCAAGCAAGGAGGAGCTGCTTTGCTAATTCCAAGCATTTTCATCATGCATTCCCCCTACCCTATTCCCACACAGACAATTCTGCTATAACCCCATTCCTAACTCCATCCCTTGTGCCTCAGATGTCGCTGGAAGAAGACAGAGGTGCTGGACCATGCTGTGCCCAGAGCGTGGCAAAGAAGGCTTGGGACTACTGGTGCCGCTCTGCTCTGCCCTTGCCATTTCCTCACACCACATCCCAGGAGCTGGGCAGGCACTCGGAGACAAACAGCACCGTAGCGGTTAGAGGAAGAGCAATCCTTTCTGTAATAAAAAGCTGAGTATTCACTTACATATCTTAATTCTTTCCATGCGTGTCCTTTCTTGCCCTCACCCCCTAAATTTTGTTCAAACAGAAAAACAGGAATTTGGCCTCATGTCTGGGATTTCTGGATAGCTAGCAACCTGACTGGATCTGCAATAGCGCAGATCAAATGATGGCTGTCCTGATAACTGGCCAGCGTGCACACACACAGATCAACTGCGCTTCAAGTGAATATAAATCTGAGGTATCTGGAGCATGTCACGCTTACTGCACAGGTGCTAGTTATTTGAGTATGTGCCAGGAGATGCCTGTATCCGCGTTTCTGCCTGTATTGTCCTGAGCTGAAATTAGAGACGCTGGCACAAACTTTATGCAAGATAAGATAAAACACTTTTAAAATATCTGACAGAGCCCTTGTAATGGAAATCAGCAAGCTATCAGGTTGCAGAGTAACTTTTCCTTTGAGCATGAAAAATTCTGGCTACCATCAAGTCGCTTGTTTTCTTTCCTAAGTTTTTAATCCTGAACATTTTTTCAGAGAAAAAAATTACACTATAGGGAAGAGCAACCTCTTCAATGACAGTAAATTTTACATTGTCATTGATCCAGATGAGTCCACCACTGCTTCCTGGAGGTGGAAGGGAGGATACCCTTATAGGTAATGCCTCAACTTAGCTTGTATACTATAGAGAATGGAACAGGCATCTTTTCTGACTGCACTGGGGCAGTTCTTAGATGGGGGGGAAGTTATCCCGTTCCCCCTCTAAGCTGTGCCCTTCCCTAACCAAATCCTTCCTGACACTGCCTCCAACACCGGGGCTTGGCGGTATCTTGAAAGAGTAAGTCCCATGGACTAATTATACACTGTTGTAAACAGAGCTAATAAAAAGGGTCACATTGGTTTTAACTTTTGTTTCCTCTTAGTTTAATTAAATATTGCTTTGTTCTCAAATTATGAGATCCCTTAGGACTTATTTCTGTGGTTGTGGGACCCAGAACTCTGGGGCACCGCACACTGTGCCAGGATATAATGTACAAATAAGCCCTGATTCTGCAGATGGTTGTGAACCTACCTTCTTCCATACAGGTCTGTAAAGCACAAGGAGCTAGTTACTCAGCCTACGGCTAGGCACTGTGGAGAATGGTCTCTGCCCCAAAGGGCTTACAACCTCAAAAGAAAGTCAAGCAGGTAACAGAAAACAAGGAAACATTTAGAGTGAGGAATAATATTTCAGGTCTCAGTGTCACTTTATCATATATTACCCTATCAGTGTCTGTGTAGGAACTGACTGCAGTTCCCTTCATGTGGGCAGACTGCTGGGTCCCTTAATGTTAATGGGGTGTCACATGAGTGAGGAATGCTGTGGATGAAAGCAGAAGTGGGATCACTGCACTGATCTCCTCAGAAGCCTCTTGTGGGCAATAAGGTCAAAGGCTTTTTGAAAGTTAAAAATCAATTATATCAGTAGATTTTCTTTTATTTGCTGCCCTGCAAAAAAAAAATCTTCCTTTATATCAATGCTGATTTGTCTCCAATTTTGCTTGGTAATGACTTAGAATTATATGAAATTTAAAAAGACAAGGAATTTGCTAAAAGGAAATAGTATTTTTTTACAAAAACAAATGCTCTTCTGAAAAAAAACATGATATGGTACCTGTTTTTGCTAAATTTCCCATGGCCATTTTAGCAATTTGTTTTAAATTAAATATTTGAAATTGTGTCTTTTTAGCATTCCACAACAAAACAACTTATAGACATTTTAACAATGGTTTTGATAATTCTCATAATGTTTAAAATGGATGAGAAATTATTGAAAAAATAGGTCTGATTTTAACCCATGCTTAGGAAGAAACAATAGCACATGAAAAATTTTCCAAATAAAACTCCCTGCTAAATCTGTAAGCAAAAAGCCATTCCATACAACCATAGTCCATGCCTGAGATCAAATCAGAGATCTAATCTGAGACCAAGTAACACAACAGTCTATCTCTTTTATACTGCAGTATTACAGGATAAAGAAGGTTCCATTTAAGTTCTGTCCCAGAAAGTTACTGCTCACTTAAATCTTTTCTATTCCTGCAGCTGTTTAACCAGCATATTTGCTGTTTGATTCTCCTTGAAACAATAAGACACCACGATATTCTCTTACCTTCATGTCTCTTTCGAAGCACCTCACATGTAAGAGGGAAAATTTATGATAACCGCTACTCCTCTTCAGTATTGAAGCTACCATCAGGGCAAAATTATTTGCAGATGAATCCCATTTTCATTTAACCATTTCAGGAAGATATTCCTTACACATCTGTCGCCAACTGGACTACCGCTGCGAGTAACAATGCACCCAGTAATACGTTTTCAGGATTTGTCAATAAAGCCATCTTCATGCCCCTATTATAAACCAGTTATTTGGTCCTGCAGGACTTTTATTCCAGAAGTTGAAATTGCATACCCCAGCTGAAGTCATTGCAAGCCCAATTCCACATTGCAGTCCGTCCGCCAGTCACCTATTGCAAGACTAGTGGGGCCTTAACCTGTCACGTTCTTTACAGGTGATTTGCAAGTGAAAGTGAGTAGTTCTGTATTTCCCTCTCAGCCTGCTCCATTTGAATTCTCTGGTGGCTAGAGAGTAGCTTTCTTATCAGTGGATACGCTTGTAAGGTGTCTCTCTCTCTCTTAATAGCCCCTTAGTTCTTGACACCTTTAGTATTGCAATATCCTAGAGTGCTACACCTTGTGAAGTTTGATGGAAATTGGCCACTGGGCTCAAAGGTCAGGGGGAGGATCAATCGGTACACATAGAAAACATCAGTGCCTAAGTCCTGACAAACAACTGAGAAGCCCATTATTATATTTAAATATATATATATGCATTTCAGCTTGTTTGCTTGCAGAAATATCAGGACTGATGAATTGTACACCTCTTGCTGAAAGACATGTCGTCAAACCTGTTTGTCAGGGGCGCTAACATGGCAACCAAAGGACTTCCAGCGCCATTTTTGCTCATGGAAATCCATTACGGAAATTCCTATAGTACTGCTGGGAGTTAGCAAAATATCTAGTACAGAAGAGACAATATACACTTCCAGAGTGAAAAAAACCATGTGAACACAACCTTTCCCTTAGTTTTCTTCAGGAATAAACCTCTCTGGCTTCATGTATACAAATGAGAGGAGCACAAACAGCACAAACCCACTCTTTCCTCCTTGTACGTCAAGTTTTCCAGATCATTAAATGAAATGTAAATTCCGTGATTTAGAACAGAAAATCCTGGCAGGGGCTGAAATATCAATTTTCTCAAAGCTGTTTCTTCCGAAGAAGGAATGCGGAAATTCTTGTCATCTTTTCATGCAAAAAGGGGTTTTAAACAGTCTTGGAGAAAACTGCTGTTTCTGAGCATGCAGATTCTCAACTTCTTTCTGGTTGTCATCCCACATATAGGTCAGTAATTTCACATGACCCCAACTATTAGTATAAATAGCAGTAGACTGGCCGAATTCGCTAGTTACAACCCAGCTTGTAACTGCTATGATTTTATGTGGTGTTACAGCGCCTAGGCTGAGCCCTGCTGGTGTGTGCAGAGGAATGAAAGAAAAAAGGTGATCCAGAGTTTTTAGACTGTGCACTCACTATCCTATCAGAAAAAAAAAAAATAAACAAACAAATAAATACAAATAATCAAGAAACAGAGAAGATATTTACTGGAAATGGCTTGTGATTTTTGATCTATTTCAACTTGATAAATGGCTATCAGCATAGATTTAACCATACAGTGTATCTTCTGTGCCTAACTTATTTAAGAACCTAGAGATGGCAGGATCCTATATGCTCTGAATTTTCCCTCGGATAGTCTAATGGCTGTATAAGAAGCCTCGAGTCTCAAATCAGGTACCTGTTTTAGCTACCTCAAGAGTCAGAAGATGACGCCTCTGTCTTTGATAACATTTTAATGCATGAATTCCTTTATTTAAAAAAATTAATAAAGTTTTGGCATTCTTAAAAAAGATTTGCCATAAGTTTTCCTCTGAGCTACACAGATGTCACAGACAATGCAAGTATGCAAAAAGATTACTGTGGCTTTGTATGTCAAGTCAGACAAGTAGTAAGAATAGCAACACAATTTCTTGCATTTTAAAATATCAAATGGCCTCTTGATGTGATACTTTAGACTACTTCACAATGTATATTCATAAAATGTTTTCTGGAATATAAATGAATGTCAAACTATTTTTACCAGGTTTTAGTCCCAAAACGAGATCACTGCACGTGTAATTCTGACCCCTGAGGGCCTGTGCACAGTACAGGGATCTGCTCATGCAGCTGGCACAACACGCAGCTTCTAAAATGACATCACAGAAGAGACCTTATTGTTCTCAGGTTGTGACTCAGGGGATTTCTTGGTCATCCACAGTTTGGCATTTTTTAAAGTAGCTAATGGGTGCGTTATAGAAATATTATGCGTATGTAGGTGGCCAAACTATCAAACAATAAAACTGCAACCATCCTAAATGTAAAGCACAAAACTTAACATTTGCCTTGATTTTTATATATTAATCCTTGCAAGTGTCTGTCTAGCTGATCCATTTTGGTGCATCACCCTATGTACAAATATTTGACTAGTGCTTGGAAATCTTGTTTTATTCTTGGAAATTCTTGGGAATTCCAAGTCACACGCCCTGGTAATGACAGCATGTTCAGAATTTCAAGTGCAAATAATTGTTCTTCTATAACAAGGGAGGGATCTGGGAAACTGATATGAGTATGTCAAATATTGCACTTGAAGGTGTTGTCAAGTACCAGTCGTCCACATTTACGATTTGATAAGCCATCTCAAGGATATCAGGTGCTGTAGGTGCTGTAGAGGTCCCATGCTCCACCTCAAACATGAGGTATGCGAAAGAATGGTTGTAGAGGAAAGTAATTAGAAGCCAATAAACATAACAATTAAGACTATTTTCTCTGCTTTTGCAAAGTCTCACATTAGCTGTTGTCTGTATACAGGTTTTATTTAAAAGGAAGAATTAGGTCTTGGGTGCTAAGGATGTTCTTTCAGGCTCTTCTTTTTATCTTTCCCTTCAGATGCTGGAGTTCCTTAGGGTCCTCTCTTTATTATCAAACTTTTTTGTGCCTCACTCCTTGTTCATACTGCAGAGATTAATGAAAAGGTATGATTCTTTGCCATTAAAGGAACACTATCTACTTGAAAACATCTAACCTGTCTGAAACTCTTGTGCCTTCTGTAGTTACCTACAGCATTTGAAGACTGAAGGAAACGGCAGGAAAGCATTGTTTCTTGGTTCAAGAAACAATTTAAAGTATTTTTTCTAAGCAGTTTATTGTTTTTATCGAGTTAATGAGACCAACTTTTACTGCAGAGATCTTTAGCACAAGTATCATGAACTGAACTTTTCCCTTATTCATTGTCATTTTATTCATCAAAATTGAAGGCTATCCTTTAAAGGATTTTCTTTTCAGCAACTGAGAATCACCTAAGATGATCATAAGTTTACAATGCAAACCTGCGACTTTAGAAACTTGTTTTATGATTTTAGACAGGTCTCTTGCGCAATGCATGGCAAACCTCTTCCTGCCTCCATTCCGGTTATAAAATACCATTTCCTGACCTCACAAGGATGTTGGTGATAAATACACCGAGGTGTCCGCACACTATGGTGAGGGAGGCAGGACACGCGCCAAGTAATCAAGTTTTAACTCCGCTGCTAAGAAGCATTTAACCTTTTCAGCCTTGAGGCCGCCTTGCGAACCAACACCTTGACGCAAGAGATCGGCCGACGCCCCACATCCTGTACCGCAGCCCTCCGCCCACGGCCACAAACCCGGAGGCCCAGGCCCTGCGCTTCTGCCAGCCGCCTTTCCCGCTGTCCCCCCCTTTTTTCATCGCCCCCTCAGCAAAACGCCGGAGGAGCCCGCCGCCTCCCCGAAGAAGAGCCGCCTCCCTGAAAGAGAACCACCGCCCACCTCACAAACGCGCCGCCGCCATTACCTCCCCTCACACCACCCTCCTCCGCCCGCGCCTGCGCCCCGCCTGCCCGGCGAGCGCCCCCCAGCGGGCGGAGGGGGGGGCAGGACGGACGCCACCGCGCTTCCGGTCGGGCTCCATTTTACGCAAAGGGCGAGCGGA